>CAUYON010130894.1:0-17694 GCA_963573935.1 Arctocebus calabarensis | reverse complement strand
CCTCCCCTCCCTTTCCCCTTTCCCTGTATTCCTATGCTATAATTGGGTTTTAGCCTTCATATGAAAGCTATAAATTAGCTTCATATTAGGGCTGAGTACATTGGATACTTTTTCTTCCATTCTTGTATATCTGGAAAACTTAATGCATTGTATTAAAACCTGCATGACCCCCTCCCCCAAATAGGGCAACTTTTGGCTACCTACATGCATATAGTCAAAAATAACTACTTTAAAGACAGGGACAAACTTGTTCTAAAGCATTTAAAATAAATGCTTTAATTCAAAAGGTTAATTTTAATAACTGAGTTATAAAGAGTAATGAATTCAGAAAAAAATATTTCATAGCTTTTAAATGAACATTATACCCTCATATAATTTTCTGACAAGTAGAGAAATGTATGTTTGTATTTGTTAGTGCATAACCCTTTGGAAATTTCTTTTATGTAAGAGGAAAAAAAACCCATACAGTAGTTCCAGAATTCCACATGAAAGAAATATAACATTCCAGATTATAACCTAGTCTTGAAACGTATCTATGCATATTCTAAAGCCTTCCTGTATGTGTTTCATATGTACATTGTTTATTGACCACCCATAATG
The DNA here is from genome assembly GCA_963573935.1 of Arctocebus calabarensis. Taxonomy (NCBI): domain Eukaryota; kingdom Metazoa; phylum Chordata; class Mammalia; order Primates; family Lorisidae; genus Arctocebus; species Arctocebus calabarensis. The sequence goes on along the minus strand of CAUYON010130894.1, from coordinate 17,094 downwards.
TAAAAGACGAGAATGAAAGAGGCTGGGGGTTAGAATCCTGGCCGGGAGAATGTGCCCCTTCTCAGAGCCTCCAGGCTACCCTTGTTTCTATTCTGTAATGTTTTCACTTTCCTTTCCATATCGGTTTCACTTAAGATATTAGCACCAACCTACAACAATACATCTCATATATAACACCACACACAATCTTTTGATGATTGGCTTCTCTGAGAAATGGGTTATATTGATATTTCTTCCCAACTAAAGAAAATAAAAATGTATCTAGATATAGTTCATCACTGTTCAAAATCCCTTGAACTTTTCAAATCATCTCTGGGTTCTTTTCTAAGTGTCTGTGATACCAACTAATTGTCTTTAAAAAAGAGTACCAAAATGTTACTTGGTTATTGTTTTATCAAGTATAAAATAAAGTAAAAAATCATATTTTCTATTAATTTATTTTCACTCAATAATAGAAGATGAGCCAAAAGGTAAATCATAATGAGATTGAATCTAAAGCAGAATGATTGTACTTGGTGTGAGACTAAGTTGACAAAAATCTGGTCTTGTTTTCCTCGTACATGGATTTGTCTAATCATCCATTTATATATTTAATAAGAAACTTACAAATGCATTTCCATTAAGAAGAAATAAAATTATAACAAAGTCTATTCGGTAAAAATCAGCTTTGAGTTTAAGGATGTCAAGGGCACGTGCTATAATCTCCTCTGCCTACACCAAATCTATGCAAATGAAAGCAAATATAAAAGACATGAAAATAGAGTATGACTGAATGTAGAATTGAATAAAAAAATATATAGGAACATTTGAAAACTAGAAGAGAAAATGTGTGTGGGTTTTTTCCTGACATCAATACATGCTGTTTTCCTACACCAACAATGACTAATTCTCAGAAACCAACTGGTTGTACAACAATTTAATTCATTCTGAGACTAATTATCTGAAAATAGCACAGACCCCACAGGCTGAGCTCAGCCCCATATGACTACCCTGAATTCGGACACCTCAGTAGCAGCAAATGGGGCATCTGGGCCACTCCCACTTCTGCCCCACTGACTACCACCCCTTCCTCAAGTTTGATAATTCACTGGAATGATTCACAGAATTCAGGTAAATACTTACATTTACTGATTCAGGAACAGCCACGTGGAAAACATGCACCCGGCAAGGTGTGCAGGTACGGGGGTGGGGATGGCGCAGAGCTTCCACAGCCCCACCTCTCCAGGGGTTTCAACCTCCCAGGACCTCAACCTGTTCACCAAACCAGAAAGTCCTGGAATCTATGGCTCAATGCCTTTTATAACCCAATATTCAGGGGGAGCTGAAAATTCACACCCTCTACTCATATTTTAGGTATTTCTGGAGGCCAACCCCGATGCTGAAGCTATCTAGCAGGCCCCGCCTTTACTTGCCTCATTAGCATAAACTCAGGGGTGAGGGAAAGGAGCTCATTCTGAATAACAACATGCACTCCTATCACTCAGGAAATTGTACGGATTTTAGTAGCTCTGTGCCAGAACTGAGGACAAAGACCAAATACAATTTTTATTTTATGACACTTGGATATGTGCTACTTCAAGAGATATACCTAAATAAAACAGTGCTGAAAATAATGGGTAAATATATATCAGGAAAATGCTAAGAAGAAGAAAACAAGTGTGGCATCATTAATATCAGGCAAGATAGATTTTAAAGAGCATGAAGATCTCAAAAAGAGATGTTCAATATTAATATAAAGAACAGTCCACCAAAAAGACAGATCTAACAGACTTTAAATACCCAGCAACACAGTCTGCAAATATGTAAAGCAAAAACGGAAGGAATGACATGTTCACCATAATATAGTGAGCCTTCACTATTCCTTTCTCAGAAACAGATAAAGTAGGCAAGCAATAATAAGGATCTAGAGGATTTGAATAACACAAGGAAGCAATTTGTCTGTATAAATTTATTTATTTATTTATTTATTTATTTGTTGGAGACAGAGCCTCAAGCTGTTGCCCTAGGTAGAGTGCTGTGACATCATTGCTCACAGCAACCTCCAACTCCTGGGCTTAAGCGATTCTCTTGCCTCAGCCTCCCAAGTAGCTGGGACCATAGGCACCCACCACAATGCCCAGCTATTTTTTGGTTGCAGCCATCATTGTTGTTTGGCAGGCCCGGGCTGGATTCGAACCTGCCAGCTCAGGTGTATGTGGCTGGCGCCTTAGCCGTTTGAGCCACAGGTGCCGAGCCTGTCTGTATAAATTTATACCATGACCAAACTAAAATGCTATTTTCAAACACACATGTAAAATGCACAAGTATTGTCCATGTACTTAGATACAGAGAAAATCTAAGTAAACCTAAAAAAATTAATATGTAACAGAAAACAACACGAACTTTGCAAAATAATTTAAAAGCTTTTATTCTGAGGTTAATGTGTGTGGCCAATGGTCTAGAGCACATGGTCTCAAGAGGTCCTAAGAAAGTGTGCCCCCAAATGTCTGGGTTGCAGTTTGGTTTTATACATTCACGGAGACAGAATCAATAAATCAATACATGATTGCATACATTGGTTTAGCCACAAAAGGCAAAAGGTGGGATATGTCATAGAAGGGGCTGACAGATTATAGGTGGGTTTAAAAATTCTTTGATTCGTAATTGGTTAAAGAAATAAAGTTTTGACTAAAGTCTTGGAATGTTTGAACTAAGGATAAGGAAGTCTGTTTACTGGGAGACAAGCCACCAGACAGATACCTAGACTCAAGTGATCTGTTAGGGAAATTGATGGCTTGCAGGTGTGGCTTAAATTTTGTCCCGCAGGACCTTAGGTCCTATTGATGATTTAGCAACTTTTGTTACAAAGATAACTCCAAAAGGGAGTTACTTGTTGACCTTCCTTCTGCTCATGGTCAGCAACTCAGTTTTAAGGTTTCCCTGGGACCTCGTTGGAGGAACCATTCAGTTAGCTGGCAGGCTGGATGTTTTGTTTTGCTTCTCAAAATAATATATATCATGTTCATACAGCAAAATACGATTTTGTTTCTAAAATATAATTAATCCTTATATTTGTGTAATTTTCAAAATGTTTTATTGCAGAATTGGTTTGTAAAAATTGAGATTACAAAGCAACTCAATAATCAAATAAATAGATAAATAAATACCACCCCTAACCAAAATTCAAATTTGAAAAACAAAGAAAGCAGAAATCTGCCTTTGCTACCATTCAATTTCCATTCTCTTCCCCTCAGATAACTACTATTATTGTCAGGGTATTTGTCATTGCAGATTTTTCCCCTGAATGCTTACGTGATTTTGGCAGATTGGGTGATCAGTGGTAGAGAGAACCATAAGAGCCCTGTTTTGCGAACACAGTGTGGATACAGTTATAGTACAGATGAGTTCACGCTGTGTGAATTACTCCACAATTTTACATATAACAATATGTCTTGAAGTTTTCTATGCCAGGACGCCATTATCTGGTGCTTTTTAACCGTTTAGCAGTATGTCATAATATAATTATACCATATTTACTTAGCCACTTCCACATTGATAGAAATTTAGGTTGCAAAAATGCTTTAGTTTTAACACACAATCCTTTACCTATCCATTAAAAGTTTTTACAAATACCTCTTTGGATACATGTTTGAGAAGTTTTCCAGCCTAAAAATTTGAAAATAGAATTGCTAGGTTGAAGTATATGATCGTTTTTACTTCACATTGATGAATTTCCAAAATGTTTTCCAAATGACTATCCTAGTTTACACACCCAACAAATACTTCAGAATTACTGAATGATATCAGTCTTTTTAATGTTCTAACCAAATTGATGAGAGTAAGATATCATATTCTGTAAAGTAAATTGCATTTACTTAATTATTCATGACTAAGCATATTTTATTTGTTCATTAACCATTTTCAGTTTTATCTTCTGTGAATTGCCTGTTTCTTTTGCCCATTTTTTCTGTTTGGTCATTTATCTTTTTAAATATGATTTATACAAGTACTTTATGAATTCTGGGTACTAAATCTTCATATTATACGTTATTATATTTTCTTTCAATCTTGCCTTGCTTTTTAACTTTAGTATCTATCCTGACACCAAAGTGGCTTATTTAACTTTTATATTAAAACTTGCTTAATTTAAAAAGATTTTACAAAGCCTTCATGAATATTCTACAACAAAACACATCTCAGCAGTCAGTAAAACAACAGCAATAAATTAGCTAGTATTTTAAGAGGATTAAGTCATGTGTTTTCTAAAAGAGATAAACAGATTCAAATTGTTTTTATTTCAATAACAACAATAGTTAAATTTATAAATGTTAATTCAAAAAATGTTTTAAGATAAGGAAGCATCATGTATCCATTGGAATGACAGGGATAGTCACTTGCCATTTGGGAAAAAAATTCTATTCAGCTTTCACCTTATGCAAATATACAAAAACAAATTCAGATAAGTTAACAAACTTAAAGTCATAAAGAAGCCTCAAACCATAAAAATTTTACAAGACAATTATTTGTTTGATCTTTGAATGGTGGGATTTTCTAAGATTAAAAACACTGGAGCAAATTATGTAAAAAAAAAAAAAAAGAAGAAAAGAAAAAGAAAAAGAGCCAGCCACTGATAAATTTGACTTCTAAATGACTCGAAAATAGAATGTAAAAGCAAACCAAAAACTTGAGTGTAGCTGATAGACAAAAGAGAAACATATTAGCTTACAAACCCCCCCATGAAAACTGATAAGAAAATGTAAAGGCACCCAAAGGATAACCTGGTAAAGTACTTATACAACTCACTAAGAAAGGAACACAGATGATGGAAGATTCCCAACTTTTAGTAAATGAAGAAATAAATTAAAACCGTACAATCTCAACTTCTGCTAGATTTAGCTACACACTCGGCAATTTTTGCTAAATTTATTTTAAAAGCAAGACACTCTGCTAAGAATGAAAATTGTAGTTAAAGTTAGGATTAAAAGAACACGCTCCTCCTCTTCTGATATACATGGCACTTATCAAGAACATTAACATGCACTCTGGGAGGCCCAGGCGGGAGTATTGTTTGAGCTCAAGTAGTTGGGGACTAGCCTTAGCAAGAGTGAGAAATGCCGTCTCCATTAAAATAGAAAAAACTAGTGGGGTGTGTTTGGGGGGACTGTTACTGCAGCTGCTTGTAGTCCCAGCTACTCAGGAGACTGCGGGACACTCTACCCAGGGCGACAGAGACTCTCAAAAAAAAAAAACGCTAAAATGCTCCAAGCATTTGGCCTGGAACTTTTCATTCTATTAATAATAATCAATTTCAAGGAGAAACTCCAACATGCAGATACAAATTTAAGCACCAAGTTGTTTTTTTAAATAAGATTAATAAAAGCCAAGAAAAGCAAACAGAAATAATTTAATGGTTCCGCGTTATAAATTAATTCAATAAGCATTTATGGACCGATTATAATGGGCCAACCTTGCAAGAAGGCCTGGAGATTCCAAGGAGAGCGAGGCGGATACAGAACTCACACTGCGGAGGGACCAGAGCTGAGAGCGAGGCCGGGCCGCCTCTGCGATCCCGGAGAAGCCCTGCGGGCAGGCAGAGCAGAGGGCAGCGCAAAGGTCCTGTGCTCTAGGAAGCAACTTGATCTTGGAGACTTTGTGAAGGAGGAGAAGGAGAAAAGGAAAGTGAAATATACAGCCCACGACGCCGAGCAGAGTAGCTAGGCAATTCCTAGGCGGGGGAAGGTCTCCACAATGCGCGCATTCCGTGAAGCACACTGCTTAGCATTAGAAATAAAGGCATGCGCCAGGGTTTTTAGTAATACGAGAAATGCTAATGTACTATGTTAGGCAAAAGAGCAGGCACAAAATTTATATCTTACACTGTCACAACTGTGGCAAAAATGCAAAGAAGATTCTCAATGACAAGAAAATGACAGTGTTAAGAATAATCGCTCCAAGAGAGGTTAGTAAGGGTTTTTTTTTTCTCTTTTTTTGACAGTATTTTATTCTTTTCAAATTCTCTACAAAAAGGACATATTAATTTAATAAGTCAGGAATGTTTAAAACTGGAGAAGAAAGAAAACATATCCAATGAATGTTTCACTCAGCTTACAAAAAAATCAACTTAAACCTACACGTTTTAGCATTCCTTCACGGAGGGCCCAGAGATTTTTCATTACCTTGTGCTAGCAGAGGATGGTTTTAATGTTCTAACGTATGCCTTTTTGATTTTGCTGTCCTGTTGATACGATTTACTGAAGTCACATTTACAGAGGCCCCTGAACGAGACATTTAAGCAGACTTTACACCACTGTCTCCTATCTTACCCTCATTCATCCCATTTCCACCCCCTCTAAATTTAATATGCTGAAATATGAGAGAATTTGAGCGCCAGCTTTGCTGGGATGATGGAAGATCTTGACAGCAACTTCATCCCCTTGTAAAAACTCTCAGTCAGCATGAAACCTACTTAGTATAATAAACACCACAGCATGAACTATTTTTGCAGGTGAATTGTCCTGTGGGCAGCCCACCCATAAATTAAGAGGACAGGCTAGAATAAGAAAAGTGGCTCCAACAAGAACAGGGGAAAATGGAGTTTAGCCTCCCACCCCCCGCTGATGGAAGGTCACAGGCCTGTGGAGACAGACAATTCATTATAATTTATTAGTGAGAGCATTTTTCCTTAAACCAGCAGGAGCATTAGAACCTGACACATTACTTTTCAAAACTCAATAGAAACTGAAAAGGTTTTCAGAGGACATGAAATATATGGGAAGACCAGGGAGGGAGGCAAGGTTTATGGTCTGTCAACCAAATTAAGATTTTCTTGTAAGCAAAAGGACTTTCCATAAGTTATTGGAGTCTTAGTGGATGCTATAATAGTGAAATTATAAACTGCTGGGAGCCTTCCTCCAACTTAAGCTGGGTATTCAGTTTTTAGCATCATTTATAAAATATTCAGCAAGGTTTAGAACTCCATGCTATTATTAACATAAGCAGGTCTTAATATATTTCAACTCCTAACTTGAACGAATTTTACCATATTTTGTTTTAATATTGTAGCTACACAATAAGTCCTCAAAAGAGCATTTTAAAAAATATATCCCATGCAATACTAATTTCTAGATGTCATTCTGCAGAAAAATAAAAATAAGATTCTATGGTCAAGGAAGTCTTGATGTCCTCTAGATTCTCAAAGTGCTTGCCATATTAAAACTTTTGAGAAATCTAGAAGAAATTTAAAAGAAGACTTCTAAAGAAGAAATTAGCTTTGTTTAAACCAGAAGGATTTAAAAGCACAGGGTATCTTTTAACACAAATGCCCCAGAGACATTTGAAATGAGCTGCCTCTCCAAATTATAATGAAGAAAAAAAATTCTCAATTATGAAAGCTCAAACATTAGGTGCTGTTAAGAAACCTAGCTCACTATTATTTGCAGGCATTTATTTCCATTTGAGATAATCTATGGTCTTAGTAGTTTTAAACTTGATGGGAATCTCGATGTAAGATGGAGGAGGATTTAGTGGCTCACCCAATAGCCCTCCCTTCCCTTGACACCTGTCTCTGTCTCCTTCCCTTCCATAATGTCATATGATATAAAAGGTATTCCAATCTAATATGGCAGATGCCATGATACCAACATGTGTTTCCTTGCATAGAGTACACCTATTATATAATCAATGAGACCAGTAACCAAATCATTACTTTATTGAATTGTAGAGTTCCTACAAGACGCAAACTCCAATAAACATACTATTAGAAAAGAAAATATTTTATATTTATTTAGTTACACTGGCTGATTCCAACTTGATTCATCCCACATTATATTTGAACTTTCACTTGAGTCAACCCAGGATTCCTTGATCTTCCAGAACTGCAAGGGAAATTGCAGTAGTTACCATGATATGAGCAGAAGTGAAGTTCAATACAAGAATGAGCATTACCCATATTGTAAGAAAAGTCAGGTGGTAAGTCAAGGCCACCTTTCATGTATTTTGATGAAATGTTTTTGATATGTGGATATAGTACACTGCCTAAATTCTATAATATTAAAACCATATAACTATATAAATGAAATAGAAGGCAACAGATGAAAGCATTCAAATGTACCATTATTAATATAATTACTAAAGCTAGGTGGAATAGTTTTATAGTCATCTACAGTTTTTTCCTTGTTGTTTTTCTAAATTTAGTATGTCATACAATTCTTTACCTATTCTTAATATGCTCACTTCCTTGAAGTACTTTTCAGACCCAAGGACTTCCTCTCAGTTACAATGTACATGCTACACCATGTATAATAAATCAAGGGGAAAATAATATGAAAATAAGTTCTAAAAAGTAATACACTTTCTCTGGTAACAAAGGAATAAGAAAACTATAGAGGAGCAAATCGTTTGACAAAGGCTCGTTCATGGAGAGAGATAGAGAAGGAAGACTGGTAAATGACTCAATGTTATATGGGCAGGTATGACATGTACAGCCTACTCACTCAGCACTGCTCAGCACTGCCCATCCTCTACTTGACTGAGTATATCACCAATGTGACCAAACTGCAAGAGGAGGACCTGGACAAGCAAATAACAATGACCATGGAAATGAATAAGAAAACATGAATATTCTGTTGCAGGAGTAATTATTAATGGCAGAGGATATCAAGATCTGAGAGCAGAAGAAAAAAAAGAGGTAGGGTAAGAGATTTTATATAGTGTAGGCTCTGTGTTGGGACTTTCTGAGCTCAAACCCTGACTCTGTCTCTTATTAGCTGTGTGGCCATTGAAAGTCAGCTAATATTCAATTAAGCAGAACATTAGTAGAAATTATCTAATAAGTTTATGGATTAGATGAGGCTATGCATGTAACCAGAGAATAGAGCCTTGGACTTGGTTAGTATTCAGTAACTATTTCTTAATATTAAGAGAACATATTCTTCCTTTATGTATCCTGTAAAAGGGAGGCACAGAGTCTCCTGTTTACCTACAAAATAAAAAACTGGAACAAGTAAAGGTTACCAAGAGACAAAGGTATATTCAAGAGAAGGGAGAAATAAATAACGTTTGAAAGTAAATTTGTGAATCAGGAGTAGGATATGCCTTTCCTGTTTCCAGCTCGAATTCATGTTTCTACCTAGGGCAGCTAGTATTTACCCAAGCATGGTGATGGCACCTGATGGTACCCCAGCAGAAGGTGGGCTCTTACACTGATGTTAGGTGATAGATTTGTGTTGTGTTCCACTCTAAGGTTTTATTGCTAATGAATATCTTTCCATATTTGTATCATAAAACACTCCTAAGAGGTACGCACAGCTTCCTTACAAGGGAAAGAAAGCACAAAAGATGTTTTATTGGTGTAAAGGTTTGCTCTGACTGTTCTAACAAATGCAAAATACTCATGTACACACAACAACCAGGATTCAAACAAGTCAGAAATGTGATCTTGTTTCACAGAGCATCCACAACTGTTTTGCCTGCTCCTTCTTACCTGTTGCTCTGACCTCCACAACACACCTCCACAACACATCTCTTGTGGCCCAACATGGTTGCTAGAGCTTCTGTGTAACTTTGAAACAAGAGTTGGAGCAAGACCTTTCTGTACTGCAGAATCTTTAATTCGTGCCAAAACACAGATCATTCTGCAGAGATATCATCCTGAAAGGCTATCATCCTTTGTCTTTCCCTTTCATTCCCATGTCTATCCATTTTTGAGGATTCAGAGGTAGAGACAGGATGCCAAGATTATCTGTAAAGAGAATAAAATAAAGCTCGGAGGGGATGAATGATTAGTCCACAAAACATGGAATGTTGGGTCAGGATGGGCATCTCAGGCTTCTGAATCTGTCTGCAGTCAAAAGAGTCCTCAAACTGCTTGAACTTCTCATCAACATCATTGTGGAGACACCTACCACCCATAACTTGAGTTTCCAGAAGCACCAGCCTTCATCAAAAGATTTTAGTGGATAAAATTGTCTCCAGGCAGCTGTAACCAGCTGCCCACTCAACATAAAATAAGACATGTGGCAGCTGGAAAGGCTGAGTAGCCAAAATAATGCATTTGATTTTCACTGCAAGAGGTACCTCTCCATCAAGAGGGATTATGCAATGGGAGCCCATATCATGCCCGGAGCCAAGGCAAATCCTAATATGGAAGTCCTGTTGGTCTGTAAACTATTGGGTAGGTTTCCCAGGTTCTTCTCAGAACACCCAGGGTGTCATATAAATAAGATTCTGCAATAATCTGTATTGACTATCCTTGAAATCCAGGCCTGAAGTGTTTTACACATTCTGGCAAAGGATTCAAAGTGAAGCAGGTGTGTTCTCAGTTCAAAAGCAGGCCAGTGGCCCACATGGTTATTACTTGGGATTAAGCTTAACTATACTACCTCTTTTTATTCTGACACACTTGAATGTTTACTATCCTGTATTGTTTCAGCCAGGCTATATTGCTATCTCCAGCCCATATTTTTTAATGCCCAAGAAATAATAACACAGGCATTCTCTCAAATTGCTTTATTATCTAGAATAGTTTAAATCCATTTTTGGAAACTAAATTATTAATTTTCTTTGAGATTGTGACCTTCATGGGGGCAGATATCTGATATAATGTCCATTTATCACTTAATTTTATACAGACATGAAATGGGACACCAACACCAATATATGATTAGAAAAATTCCATTTCAATTAAATCCAAATATTAATAGTATTAATCAAAATGTTTTAGATGTACTTTTATTCACTAAAGAAATGAAAAAAATGATTCAGGTATTTAATGTTCCTTGCAAAATAATTATATTGGAAAAAATTAAAGCCATTTTTTATAGTTTTTCATTGAGACTAGACATCTTTAAAAGTTTGTCCTGGTGTCTGTTAGAGAGAAAAAAATACATAAAATTCTAGATAATTTTTAAACATATTTCTTTTTAGATCATGTAAGAAAGGATTTTTAACCTACAAAATGAGACTCTAAGACATCAAATTTGCTGACATATGCAAAATCGCTAAGGACAGACCAAAAACAAAATATTAGGAACAGTTGGAAAAGAAGCTGCTGCTTACCTCTTAGCAACATTGGCTACTTTTTTACTGACATCTAACATTGCCAATGTTTCTCATAGTATTGCCTATAGTAAATCTTTTCTTCCCATGTTTTCACAAAACTTTTTTTTCAGATAAAAATCAGGTTAACTCCCTAAAGACTGAAATACAATTTTGAGAACATGATGTGAAATATAATAAAATTAGCATGCAACCTTTAAAATATCTGAAATAATGAGTGGGTGCTTTCCAAGAAGTCATACAGTTGAATTTTGGAACTGAGCTTGCAAGTCTATTCCAAGGTAACAATTGGTGGCTCCGATTTGTACAGTTGCCATATTTGGTAGATCTGTTGTAATATATCTTAGCTTACACAGTAGCAGTCAGCAGGCATAAGACACCTGCTACATAATCATAAAAACACATTATGACTAAGGTAAGTGTACAAAGCTTATTCTTTTAGGATCATTAAAAGTTAAATGTGGAAGGCAAATTTTCACACATTTGGGGAGAAATAAAGGAGAATATACTATGACCTGGAGGGAAGAAAAAGAAAGAATTTCTTAAGATCTAAAACATGCAAACCATAAAGAAAAAGATTGGTAAATTTGACCAAGTAAAAATTAACTTTTTTCCCATCAAGTGCTACTACAGACTGCAAACAGAGTAAAAAAAGTCACACACTGGAAGAAGGTTTTGTAATGCACACAAACAAAAGAGAAAAGGATGTATACCAAAAAATATTTTTCTAAAAACCTCATACAAATCTGGAAGATACATAACCCAATAGAAAAGGAGAAAATAAATCATGAAGAGGCATTACACAGGTGAAAAAATCTAAATGACTAATAAATATATCAAATTCTTAAAAGATGTACATCTTCACTAATAATTAAAGTTACAATAAGATACCATTTTGCCCTCATGAGTTTAGCAAAAAATAAAAAGACTAAATACTGCGTATGTGGAGCAAGGGGGACTCTCACTATGGATTAACAGGTGGGAATAATTAGAGAACTATTTGGCATTATCTCATGCTTACTCCACTGCCCAGAGTCCCATAGTCAAAATACACTTCATCTACTATGTGGACCAGTCTTTTAAAATATCTCTTGTTTGAGAAGACATTTGACAGATGTTTTAATTTATTAACCACAACATCTTATTTAAAGTTTATCTGCACGTATTTACGAATGCACATAAGTGTGAGTGTGGATTGCAGCCCCTTTAAATAGCTCACTGCTCACCTCAAGCATCTTCTGCTTACAACTTACAAATTACATTCTGCCTCACCTTCCTGAGAGCTGATACTAAGCAATAGGGGTTTTTCCCTATTTGCTTGAAGGGAAGGGGAGGAAAAAGGGTGAGCAATCATTCACTTAATTTGACCAAATAAACTACCATATCTACTATTAGGTCAAATGAAAGCAGATGTCAGAAAAAAAATATTTAGGTAAACAATCCCACAAACATGAATTCTTTTTAATGTCCCTCTCCTAGCTGATCTATAAATATCCACCTAATTCACCATGTTGTATGAAACCTTTAGTAATGTACATCCTCATTTGAGCTATAAAAAATTGCCTTGGTCAGATGACTACACACATTTAGTATTCATTTACCCTACTAAATGTTGGCATATGTTACATTCTCAGGATATATTAGTGAAATTCAGAAAATTTTTAATTAAAAGTAAAGTTCTTACCCTAAAGCTTTCAGTAGAAATGTACACAGATAATAAGCACACAAATATGTACCTATGAACACAAAATGTAGCAAGTGTCATGAAGGGAGCTACAGGTACAGTCACAACAGACATGACACCTCCTCTCAGGTGAGGTGATCTCTGATGATGAGTCCTTTAAACTGAGATCCAGCTGTTACAAGGAAAAAGGGTAATTCTCCTTGACTTCTTGGTGCCTCTTAGAGAAATACACCAAGATATCACCTACAGTGTTTGCTGTGGAACTCCAGTCTGGTACTTTTATCTGAAAATGAAGTGTTAGAAATGGAATGTTACCCTATCTTTTCTTAAACCATATTAAAATACAATATTTTCCTAGTTTTATTGACCCAAACTGAAATCACTTTTCCCCAAAGATATACTGCTCTTTGTGACTTTCTCTCTAAGCTCCTCAGACACCCACAGTCACTTCATCCCCTGAGGGGCCAAGTCCTGTGGGCCCCTTGCCCTAGACCCCTTGTATCCTAACTTGCCATCATTGCTGCCACCAAGTCTACTTTTTCTCCAATTCCTTTTTGTTGCTTCTTACCTGGCCACCTATCCCCAGTCTCTTCCCTGCTCCAGTAACCAATGTGGCTTCTATACCAATCATTCTCAGTCATGGCTCTGCAATTATTCTGGTGAAAAACCTTCAGTGAATCCCCACAGAAAACCCAAACTCTACCCTGACATGTAAGGAGTCCTTCGCCTTTTACAGAAGCTGCAGTTACCCTGGCATTATTTCCCACAAAGGGAAAATAATGCCGGAGGTAACCAGCTCATCTCCTCCAGGACTACTCATCCTCCTACTTTGAATAACCCCCTTCCCAAAGGCCATCTCTGCTGATCCTTTCTTCAAGGACAGGCTCTGATCCTTCCTCTAAGTCTATTCAGACACTAAACCCAGAGGAAGTTCTTCATGGGAACCTCCAGGCTCAGTTTGTACTGTTCTTGTGGCATCCATCCCATTCTGCCCTGCAGTCTACCTAAATCCTATCAACTCTAGCTGATTGTGATTTCCAAGGTGCCTTCTCATCTTCCCCATCTCGGGACCTGTTTCTGTAACTTTCTTGTTGGGGGAGTATAAATATTATTTGACTATATCAGGGCTTTAGGCTAAAAACTATAATGTTTCTTAGATTCAAAATTTCAATTAAGTATAAAAGGAAGCATCTGGAAGTGCCTGTGGCTCAGTGGATAGTGTGCTGGCCCCATATACCAAGGGTGGTGGGTTCAAACTCAGCACCAGCCAAACTGCAACAACAACAACAAAAAAAAAAACAGGGGGTGGAGTCAAGATGCTGGTCTGTAGCCAGCTTTCTGCTGACGCTCCCGTCCAGAAGGAGAGTTAAAGGACAGAAATTTAGCAAGAAAGCTGATGGTTTGGAACTGAGTCAAAAGAGAAGGTCGAAGAATGCACATCAACCCTGCTTGAGCAACCTGTGACCCCAAAAATACAAATGAAAGGTACAGAGCACATCACCAAGCAGAGGGGAGTCCCCTTCCCCATGAGAGCGGTTTGCAGTATATGCCATACCACCATACAAACAAGCGAGCAGAGTTCAGATGTCCTCCCACTCTACCCCACGGGAGAGACCCTCTAAAAACTGGACCACCTTCCCCTACTAGGATGAAGTGGCACTCTCCTGCCAGGCATAAAACTGTATATATTCTCTACCTGCAAGTTGGAACTTCCAGCACTCCCCTCCACTCTCACCCTGAGGTCCGGAGGTCTGTCCCCCATGGAGTCCAGATTCCTGGACATTTTCTCGAGGGGTGTGGACAGGGCATGGGCTATTGCTGATATGTGCTGTTTTCCCAGCTCGGGAGTGGTGAGAGGAAAGTGAGTCAGAGGAGGCCGTAGTGGAGAGGTGGTCCCCTGAGGCACCAAGCAAGCGCTGAGAAAGCTTTGCTAAATTTCAGCCACACCTGGCCCTCAGGGGATGACAGCTGAGACAAAGAGCTGAAGCTCACAGACTGAGTCAGGACTATTAGCAGCCCAGTGTCTCTTCCACAGGGCAGAAATTCTGCAAACTTGTTCTGTTATATCAGCAAAATCAACCAGGGACAGGGCTGGAACCAGTGAATTGCCCCAGCCCCTATCAAGTACCCAGGTTGTCAGGCCTCACCTCCCCCCACCCCCGCCAACACCAACATAACTGGTGGACTGGCTGAGGAGCCACAGAGCCCCTTGTGACCTAGGCAGGTGCAAACCTCTACAGCATCTGTTCATTGGAGGGAACTGGATCACAGCCCTGCAGGGTTACCAGAGACTGGGTGTGACAGAGGGGCAAGGCGGGGAAGGAGGCATCAACCTTCCCAGACTAATTTACTGACTCGGGGGGCCCTCCTGAGCTCACAGAACCCTGGAGTGAGTTATACTAAAGCTGCCAGCAGACTACTGCTATCTAGTCGCCAGAGACTTTTCAACTCTTTGATTTGAGGTTGGTACTGGCTGGGACAATTGATTGGAACCTCTTCAACTGGGCCAATCACCCGAGGACTTTCCAACATGGTACACTGGGTGTGTGGTAGTGGGAAGGTTTGATTTTCCTTTTCCAATTGTTGTGGAATTGTTGTGGGGGGTGTGATGACCTAACTGCTGGTATTTCTCCACAGCTCAGATTCCAGCACAGAAACTGACTCCTTAGGGTAAGACAGAGACCAGTTGAAAATAAGACAGAGCCACTTAACCCCACCACATCAAGAAGGCCCCCAGTTTCGCAGGCAGTAGCAAAGTACGGGTTGGCAAAACTCAAGGGGAAGAGGTACAAACACCAGTCCCAGCTTACAGGCAAAGGACTGGTCAATCACTACTCCTAGAACCCCCAACCCAACTTATCCTTACCTACTCACCCAGCCAAACGGTCCCAAATAAATATGGGGCGGAATCAGTGGAAAAGCTCTGGAAACATGAACAACCAGAGTAGATCAGCCTCCTCCCAAGGAACAATTTGGTGGATACAAATGACAATCCTATGCATAGACAGATGGCTGAGATGTCAGAAATCGAATTCAGAATTTGGATTGCAAACAAGATCAATAAAATAGAGGAAAAATTGGAATTAGAAACTCTGGGAGCATTTCGAAAATTGTCTCAGAAGTCAAGGAATTCAAAGACCAAATGATCAAAGATTTTGACACATTGAGACAAGAAGTTGCAGCCCTCAAAGATCTGAGAAACAAAGTAGAATCCCTCAGCAATAGAATGGAGCAAGCAGAAGGAAGGATTTCTGACATGGAAGACAAAGCTTTCGAACAATCCCAAACCTACAAAGAGGTGGAGAAATGGAAGGCAAAAAACGAATCAGTCTCTCAGACAGCTCTGGGATAACTTGAAGAAAACCAATATTCGCCTCATAGGGATACCTGAAAATGATGAAGTGGCGTCACAAGGCACAGAGTCTCTTCTCTATGAGATTATGAAAAAGAACTTTCCAGATATGCCAAGAGATTCTGAAATTCAGATAGCAGACAGTATCAGAACCCCAGCATGACTCAACCCAAATAAGACATCCCGGAGGCACATCATAATTAAGTTCATTAAAGTTAATATGAAAGAGAAAATTTTGAAAGCAACCAGACACAAGAGATCTATTACCTACAAGGGGAAGAATATTAGAATAACTGCAGAGCTCTCTGATCAAATCTTTCAAGCTAGAAGAGAATGGGCATCTACTTTTAATCTCCTAAAACAAAAGAACTTTCAACCCAGGATCCTGTACCAAGCTAAAATGAGTTTCATCTACAATGGAGAAATTAAATACTTTAATGACATCCACATGCTGAAGAAATTTACTATAATTAAACCAGCTCTCCAGAATATTCTCAAACCTATTTTCCATTATAACCAGCATAATCCTCCACCATAAAAGTTTTCTCACCCAGAAACTTCATACCAAATTCAAACTTCCACAGTGACAAAAGGATTAAAAATGCCCACTAGATTTTCTACAGATTTATCAATATGTTCTATTAACATGAATGGTTTAAATTGTCCTCTAAAGAGGCATAGGTTGGCTGACTGGATACAAAAACTAAGGCCAAGTATTTGTTGCATACAAGAATCTCACCTAACCTTGAAAGATAAATTTAGACTCAAGGTGAAGGGATGTTCATCTATATTCCAGGCAAATGGAAAACAGAAAAAAGCAGGCGTTGCAATCTTATTTGCAGATACAATAAGCTTTAAACCAACCAAAATAAGGAAGGATAAAGACAGACATTTCATATTTGTTAAAGGTAATACTCAATATGATGAGATTTCAATTATTAATATTTATGCACCCAACCAGAATGCACCTCAATTTATAAGAAAAACTCTAATAGACATGAGTAACTTGATTTCCTATAGCTCT
>CAUYON010130885.1:0-19853 GCA_963573935.1 Arctocebus calabarensis | reverse complement strand
TCTTTTTTCATTCGCAAACTTCCTCAGTCACTTAATTTACATGTCAAATCCCATGAACTTTTACAATATTTTCTAGACTTGGGGACCCATGCTTTCCCTTCACGTTGCAAATTACGTTGTGAAGTGTAGCAGCATCAAAAGAGCACCGGGTCCTGGTGGGGGCCTCACACCTGGGTTTGCTGCGTCCCTGTCACTCACTAGCTCAGTGGCCTGGGGACAGTGCCCTCAGTGTTCTGGGCTTCCTTTCCTCAACTGCGAAATGGGAGTAGGCGGATAATTCCTCAGGTCCTTTCTGGGGGAAAGCTTGGGACGACTTGGATAGTGATGTAGACCAAGAAAGCACTGTTATAGCTCAGCACTTCATACTGCAAGCTGAACTCAGTTGTTAATTAATTACTTTATTTTTGAAGAGAAGGAAAAAGAAATTTATTAATATTCATGGAAATGAGGAGGCTGGCAGACTTCTGTCTCAAAAATGCCAATGTCCCCTTTCTGAACAGAAGCACAAAACTTTTCAAGTTTCTGATAAATCCCATAATCCCGTTTTGGGCTGAAACAATCTTGAGTCCTCTGCCTGGGATTAATCCCAACTTCAGCTGCGAGGATCTTGCAATCTCTGCCTAGAAGATCCCCTTGAGGAGTCTCCTGTAGAACTGAATCTGCATCCCGGCCTCAGCTCAGTGGCTGGGAGGGCAGGGGAATGTCTTCTGTTCTTGGGGATCAGTGCAACTGGAATGTTCTCTCATGAACTATTTCATGGGGGCTGAACTGACCCTTCTCCTTATCCAGAGGAGGCAAATGGTAATATCTTATTCCATGTAATTTTCATTCTAGACATATGGCTTTTGGAACTTGCTGGGTTGCTTCTGCTACAAAGGAGGGCCCATTGCCATTCAGGTTCCTACAGGGGGTTCACTCAAAGAAGCTCCAAGACGGAGGGTACTGTGCAGCACGTCTGAGTGCAGACGGCAGGAAGCACGGTTTCCCCATGGACATTGCCACGGAGCAGCCAAACATGGTGCCTGCTTGAGAAGGAGCCGCCTCACCTGAGCTGCCCTGCACCCTGCCGTGGTACCTGTCACCTCACGCCATTCTCCATCTGCTTGGTCCCTTTTCTTGGAGAGCTGATGGTCGTCTCTAGTCCTCTTGAGGATGGTTTCTCATCCTTGTTGCCGTAGGTGTGGAAGATCTCAGCAGAGGACCTGTCACAGGCCAGCAGCTCCTCAGAGAAGCCCATCTTGCAACTTCAGTATTAATTTATTTCAAAGAAGCAAAGTTTAAAAATGATCTATTGGAAGTGAAACAGCTTAGGTTAGAATTGGAGTTAAGTATTTTCTAAAATTACCAAGTCGTACTAAAGATAAGAACGTCAGATTATAAAATCTTCAGTGGCAGGGACAGTGAATTCATATGTACCCTCATATCCACGGAGGCTACAAGAGGGCCTGCCACATAATAGGTGTCCAGAAAAATTTGTTAAAATAAACCTAAAAGAATTTAGAGTCAGTGTAGCTTCTGAACTATATAATATTCCATTTGGATTGATCCCAGGATTTAATGTGGGAGAAAACTTGAAATGGCTGAAATAAGTGGCATAATATTAAAGCAGAAGGTCTCTGTGGTTGACAGACAATATTATAATTATCACCAGGGAATTCATCAGAAACAGAGATTCTTGGGCTCCACCCTAAAACCCACTGCATCAGAAACTTGAGTCCAGCAATCTATATTTTTGTTTCTGTTCTTTTTTTTAATAAACTGTATTTTAGAGAAGTTTTAGGCTCACAAGAAAATTGAGTGGAAAGTACGGAGAATATTCACATTCCCCCCTGCCCTATATATGCATAGCTTCCCCCACTGTCGACATCCTGCATCAGAGTGGTTAGTACATTTGTCACAACTGGTGAACCTGCATGGACACGTCATTATCATCCAATGTCTGTAGTTTACATTAGCCTCACTTTCGGGGCTGGACAGTCTATGGGGTTTGATGACCACATGATGTCGTTTCTCTACTGTTGTAGTGTCATGCAGAAGGGTTTCGCTGCCATAAAGAATCTGTGTTTTAAGAAGCCTTCCAGGATCCTCGTGCACAGTAAAGTTTGACAACCACTGCACTACAAGATAGAAATTTTCCAAGCTAAGTTGAGAAAATAGCCAAGAAATTAAGATGGTCTTAAATCCCGTGTCTGAATTGAAGCGATAATGGGTGTGTCCCCTACTCCTTTTTGTGCACATTGAGATGCCGATGATCAGCATAGTCACTAAAAGGACGAGTGAACTCTCAGTGCTGACTAAACATCTGCTTCCCTTTTGCTAATTTTTTGGGACACCCTCCTCTTTCAGCATAAAGATTGGAAAGTGGGATAGAGCTGTGCAAAGGCCACTGGTTTATTTTTAATACAAAATAGTTTATTACTGAAAATTTCAAACATATGGCTCAGCACCTGTGGCTCAAGCGGCTATGGTGCCAGCCACATACACCAGAGCTGGCAAATTCGAACCCAGCCTGGGCTAGCCAAACAGCAATGATAACTACAAACAAAAAATGACTGAGCATTATGGTGGGTACCTGTAGTCCCAGCTACTTGGGATGCTGAGGCAAGATAATTGCTTGGCCCAGGAGTTAGAGGTTGCTGTGAGCTGTGATGCCACAGCATTCTAGTACT
Organism: Arctocebus calabarensis; assembly: GCA_963573935.1. Classification (NCBI taxonomy): domain Eukaryota; kingdom Metazoa; phylum Chordata; class Mammalia; order Primates; family Lorisidae; genus Arctocebus; species Arctocebus calabarensis. The sequence continues at coordinate 17,184 of CAUYON010130885.1, read as the reverse complement.
CAGAATGACAGCTTGAGGCTCTGTCTCAAAAAAATTTTTTTTTCAAACATATACAGAAGGGCAAAGCAAAGTATAATACATCTTTAAATACCCATTTCTCATCTGCAATAATTAGCACCCGCTGGCCTATCTGGTAGCTGTTCCCTTCATCCCAAATTATCTGAAACAAGTCCAAGAATAATAGCATTTCACCTGTAAATATATATGGTTCAGAAAATAGACAAAAAGGGCATACTTCTCAACCAATTTTGTGAGGTTACTATTGCCAAGATAACAAATCCATAGAAAGAAAAGAAAACTGGCCATAGCTGAGGGCTGTCTCAACCAGGTAATATGAAGACGAGGGATGTGGCTGGGCAGCCCATCTTGACTGGGCACCTCTGGCCTGTAAAAAAGAAAGCACATTCTGTCTAAGTGGGTATGTTTCCAGGAATGCAAAGTTGGGTCAACATTCAAAAACCAATCAGTGCAATTTGACATAGTAGCAGACTGAAAAAGAATAATCATATGATTATTTCAATAAATTCAGAAACAACATTTGACAGAATCCAAGATCCATTCATAATTCTTCCAATAAAGTTAGAAATAGGAGGGAACTTTCTCAGCTTGATAAAAAGCATCTGTGAAAAACCTATGCCATCACAGTTTATGACCAAAGACAGCATCACTCTCTTCTCCAGCTCAGATATGAGGCCAGGATGTCCATTCTCATCACTTCTGTTCAATGCTGTGTTGAAGGTCTTAGCCTATGCAATGGGCCAACGAATGAAAGGCATCCTGATGAGAAAGGAAGAATTAAAACGGTCTATTTTCACAGTAACATAATTGTCTGCATAGAAAATCCTGAAGAATCTACTGAGAGCTACTACAATTAATATGTGAGTTTAGCAAGGGCACAGGTTACAAGATCAATATAAAAAATTAATTGTATTTCTATATAGTAGCAAAGAGCAATTAGAGATTAAAACTTAAAAAAAAATACCGTTTATAATTAAATAATATAAGATACTTTGGGATAAATCTGACAAAATACAGTTAAGATCTGGATGATCTGGATGTTGAAAACTATACAACACAAAGAAAATTGCAGTCAACTGCATGGTGACCCCCTGCTACCCTGTAGTCAAGCCCTGGAACTACTGTCCTCCCACACTGAACAGGGCTGTGAGTGTGAATTAGAGGGTATGACGGGCATGACAGAGCGACTTTCAGTGCTAGTTTCTGGAAGATGGGTGGCTTCCACCTTGGTCTCCTGAATCACTTACCTTAAGGAAGCCAATTTCCAGGTCATAAGGATGCTCCAGTGAGGAGTGAGTGCTTCTGCCGCAGCCACGTGAGTGAGTCACATTAGAAGTGTGTTCTTCAGCCTCAGTCAAGTCTTCATACGACTGCGTCCTTCACTGACATCTTGACAGGAAACTCATGAGAAACATGGAACCAGAACAACCCAATCAAACTGCTTCTTTCACTGACCTGCAACAATTCTGAAATAATAAATTCCTATTGGATTGAAGTCATTTGTTTTGAGGCTGTTTGTTATGCCGTGCTAGAAAACTAACATGGGTTTTGGTCCCTAGAAATGAGATAAGGGCATGACAAACACTTAGAAATGGGGGAGCGCTCCTGTTCACATTCTTTTCTCAGATGCCCGCTTGGGCATCTGAGATACCCACATTAGAGAGACACCCCCAATTACAGAGAATGAAGGTGGTCTTTAGTGGGTCTTTAAAAATTCAAAATTTATTTTTATGTAGTTATTATTTAAATTATGATTTTCTATTATAAATTGTTAATAAAATATTCAACAATATAAAAGAATATGGAGTAATAAATGAAATCCTTTCTGTCATCCCCTCCCTACCCTGCTCCTCAGGAGTAATTAAGTTTCGTGTATGTCCTTCAAGACTTTTCCTCCTTACATATATGTTTAAAAAGTATTATGTTGTTCTTGAAGAAAATTTAAGTCATCCATATTTTTCCTCCCTCAGGAATAATCACTGCTCAATTCTGATAGGTGTACTTTTTTTTTTTCTTTTTGAGTTTCTGGCCGGGGCTGGGTTTGAACCTGCCACCTCCAGCATACGGGGGCCGGTGCCCTACTGCTTTGAGCCACAGGCGCCGCCCTTGATAGGTGTGTTTTTGTGTATGTTCTGTGCACAAGCACACACACACAGAGATGTTTTTAAAACACAGCACATAAAGAATTTTCAGGATGCTTGTTGGTCCTCATTTTAGACCCTGACGAGTTCCTTCAGCTGGCTCTGAGCCTGCTCTTCTTGTTCCTCCCATTTCCCTATGTATGGCAACTTAAGGGGAGACCTGTAGGGTACCCGGTATTAATAATACGTTTGCTGAACTCATGGGGTAGTGTGAAGATGAGATGAGAAATGAAATAAGACGTTCGGGACAGTCCCTGCTCAAATAATGTGCTCAGAAAGTGCTGGCTTTTATTGTTTCTAGCATCCTTTTCTAGTACCGTGTGGACTTTCAGTGGATTATTTAAACTCTTTGCATCCTTTACACATCTTTAAATTGTTACACTTATCCTTTTGTGAGATATTTCAAGAAATGTGGGAAAGTTTGGGGCCAGAATGAAGGCATACATATTTATAGAACTGAGACTTTTCCTTTGCAAGTAGCAAGTAATAAAGTTCTCCTTAATCTGTTTCACAAAATGGATGGGGAGTGTGTCTTACGTTTATTAAAATTCAGGACTTTGAGAGTAAAACCGAATACTGTTGGAAATATCTAAGGCAGGCCTACCTTTGTGGTAACAAAGCCTTCTTTTCTTTGAATATAAAGATATATCTTCAGTTTAAGTTAAAAATATACATCTCACAGGGGGTAAAATAAATTTGGGTATATAAAGAAGGCAGATGATGAGAAGGGTAGGCTCATAATCTTCCAAGATGTGATAATTATGAGTGTGGACGGGTTATGACACTGAGCCAAGATGTGGCAGGGTAGCCACAGGCTCTGTTAAGTTAGAAAATAAACAAATATGGGAAACACCTAAATAGAGGAAACACGAGAAAGTTCATGCAAATATATTAGCAATAAATGGTTGCATTTAAAGACATAATAGCTGCTAGAAAAGAGAGTTGGTCTTGCTTGATATTTTTATTTAAAAGTAGTACTTTGTTTGAAAAAATATTATAGAAATAAGGGCGGTGCCTGTGGTTCAAAGGAATAAGGCACTGGTCCCCTAGGCCGGAGGTGCTGGGTTCAAATCCACCCTGGCCAAAAACTGCAAAAAACAAAAAACAAAAATTATGGAAATATATACGCATATGAAGCAAAAAGAGCTTCCCCCTCCATCTGTGCCTCAAACATTTCCCAGAGGTAGGCATTTTTTAGTGTGTATTCTTCTAGATATTTTCTTTTATGTTGTTTTTTTTTCTATTCATTTTTTTATTTGTACATATACCAGAGCTGTCACCATATGAGGTCAGACGATTCAGTTTGTGGACTTGCCGCCACGTGCACATTGGCAGCACCATATAAACAGCTCAGTAGGTTTTCGTGCCTGTGGTACGTTAGTCTCACAGCTGTGTTCACGTCCACACGTGGTGTCGTGCCGAGCGTTGTTCATTATCATTGTTGTGGATTTTTGTGTGCCGTACAACAGCTCTGAAGGTCATTTCAGTTCCAAACCGGCTTTGAAGAGTACACTAGGCGTCAGTGCACAGCTTCCCAAGGGGAGCGTTTAGAAGGTGATATTCAGCAATAAGGCGTGTAACACATTTTCGAGGATGAGTTTGCAAACTTAACTGTCAGACCTGGTATTGCACTGTGGTGAGATTAAAGCCTTCAGCGCATCCATCAGGGGAGCCACATACATTGGTACAATGTGTGATAGCACAGCCTCCTATTATCTGCTCCGCTGCCCCCGCTCCCAGCCCTCAGTTTATACTCTGCGGCCGCGCCCACGTTATTCCGCTTCCATGTGTAGATGTTATCCAGTTCTCACACGTGGCATCTTTTTGTCCCAAAGTTGTTTCACGTAAGGTAATGGCCTCTAGTTCCATCTGAGTGGCTGCAAAAGACGTGTACACTGTGGAATAAGACTCAGCTGTCAGGAATGAGTGGACCATGTCAAAAGAGAATGAAGCCACGCCGTCTGCATCAACACAGATGAAGCACATGTGGCCACATTTTCTTCATCTAATCCTCTGTTGATGGACACTTAGGTCGATTCCACATTGTGGCTATTGAGCAAAGCACTGCAATAAACATACATGTACAGTTATCTTCTTTATATAGTGACTTCTTTTCCTTTGGGTAGATACACAGAAGCGGGATTGCTGGATTACACAGCCGGCCCATTTTTGGTTCTTTGAGAAATCTTTGTACTGTTTTCCATAGAAATTGCATCAATTTACATTCTCACCCAGAGTGAGTAAGAGTGATCTCTTCTCTCCACATTCTCATCAATATCTGTTACTTTTTGTCTTTTAATTAATAGTCATTCTGATTGATGTAGGATGATGCCTTCTAGATATTTTCTGCAAAATTTTCTATTGTACATATATATCTCTATGTATTTGTATACTTATTTCTATAGATATATCTCTATGTCAAAGACAGGAAATACTTTTGAGTTTTGAACAGTTGATATTCTTAATGCTGAAAACAATTTTCAGGTAGTGAAACTGTGTGTGGAAGACTCAGGCAGCTACATACAGGCCTTGGTAACAAGCATCTCCAGGAAAGAGATTAAACAGCTATGGAGAGACTCCTTACCATCATCACCAGGGGTATAAAGTATTTTACAGCTTATAGAGTACTTTTATAAGATTGTCTCATTTGAGTTTCATAATAATCCTTGAGGTAGGCAGGTAAGAATTATTATTCTCATTTATGACACGATGAAGAAACTGATGTCTGAAGTGATTAACTTCATGCTTCAGGTGGCTCCAAATCCTTATTTTCACCATATTGAGAGACTAACAGTCAAAATCCCAGCGGTGTATACTGGACTGGATATCACTTTGATTCTAGTTACTTAAAACAGAATTTTTTTTTTTTATCATGGAAACTTTCAAACATGTGAAAGTAGAGAGAGTAGTCAAATGAACCCTTATGTATCCATCATTCAACTCTCACAACTGTTAACCTTTTACCAGTTTTTATATTTATTTGTTAAGATATGAAGTCCAAAATGCTAGTGTTAGTGTAAGCAAATTTAGGGAGCACAGAATGGATTTTATGCAGTGTTCTTTGGATATGAACAATGTACTGTGGTCACCAGAGGGCCAAGGGGAGAACTTTGAAGTGAAGGTGACCATCCTGATATGCATATTGTGTGTGCACAAGCCCAAAGAAGGAGCTGGAGACACAGGGTCATCTGTGAGTAGATAAGATTTGTCCTGGATGAAGCTGTTGTGATGACTCTCATTTAGACCACAGTGCCCTTATTTTCACTGTTGTAATCCCGGTTCCTGGAACAGTGGCTAGCTTGTAGCAGGTGCTCAAAAGCTGTTGAGTGAGCCAAATTTGCAGTTTAGATCTTGGCAGTATCAAGGAGCCCATGCCTTGTACCATAACTCACCTTTATGGACTGTTTTGCCATGTGTATTTGGTGCTTACTAGCTGCTGAGTCCTATTTTAAGTCTTGTATGTAGTAAGTCCTTCAATTCTTATAAAAAGGCCATGAAGAAGGTACTATTATGATCTCTTGTGTGTTTCATAGATAAATAACCAGTACATCGGATCACAGTGGATGTGTAAGTTAAGCCAGGCAGCGGCCCAGAGTCTGTGCACTCAGCCAACGCTCTCGGTTCTCCAGGGAATGTATCTGAATAGCATCTAGGCAACATGGCATGCACGTGGGGCACTTTGCTAGATGGTGACACTATCAGTGTTGTCTGATCAACTCACAGAAATTTGCAATGCCAGAGAATGAAGGGCATTGCCCTGGGAACAGACTTTTTAAAAACACACTTTGCCACTTTTTAGGAGCGCAAGGCACTTCTAAGCGCTGTGTAGGAGGAATCAGTACTCAGAAGGGCCTTGTGCTTCTAAATCAGTGGTAGACTGATTTCATTGAGACCCTGCCACATTCTGGCCTGTGGCCATCAAAGAAGCACCATTTCCTCTAGGACTGCTAAACAGGGCTATTACCACAAGCCTGCAGGTTCTGGTTTGCGTTTGGAGGAGACATTATCTTCCTAAGTGAGACATGGAAGAGGAAGTGTCATGAATTGTAAATAAGGTTGAGATGATGATGGAGAGGGAGAAAAATAGCCTTCTCCAAAGCAGGTCTGTCTCCTTCCCCTTTATCCAACACTGCCAGGGCCCATCCTGGTGTATTCGCTAAACATGCCAGCAGGGAAAGAGGAGTTTCCGCAAGGATCCTGTCCCTTCCCCCAAATAAATACCTCCTCGATAAATGTGAGTACACCTGTGCCTGCAACACCATGTCACTATTGATAGATGGGGCTTTAAGAGTTGACGTGGAATGATTTCCAAAGTGTAGTTTAAATTGAAATAAAGTCAAGGCTCTTTATACCAAGTTACCATGTGTGGACAGAGGAGGCTAATATACCTATCTACCTGTACGTGTTTCGAATTTGCTCGGAAACAGGAATGGTAAAAAGGTTTGCCTCTTGCCAAAGGAAGGTCTTTTCACTCTAAACCTTTTTGTACTTTTCCAAAAAAGTTTTGACTATGTACATTCATTACATTTCAGACAGATCCCTATTTAATGAGGTGTGGAAACATTTCACACCATCCCCCAGTCCTGGGGAGAGACGGAGAGTAAAGGAGAAGGAACAAACAAGGCGAGGAAGGAATCTGAGCTCCCTCGCACGCGGAGGACACTGTCCCGCGGGTCGTCACAGGGCGTCCTGATGCTTCCGCTTCATTGCTCTCCCAGGACAGGCTTCTCGGCCTAAGGGTGTCTTGGCTGCAAGCTCTGCTCTGAAAAGGGGCTGGCCAAGATTATGGTAGGTCTCATGCGAGGGACAGTGACCTTTGCGCTGCAGGTGCGCCTGAGTCTGGCTCGCCGCCAGGTCCCCGGCTCCCTGCCCTAGGTTTTTGGCCAGAGCTAGGCAGGGGTTCCAAACCCTTCTGGGGTTTAGGCAGCCAACTTCAAAATATTTAAAGCCGCCAGGTAGGAGGGGAAATAGCCGGAAGTTGCCGAACCAGGCAAGTGTATTTTCTGATTAAAAGCAATCAGATTCAGATTTTCAAACTAAAATTGTGCTGGCCAAACAAAACACTCTAAAACAAACACTGATACAAAACCCTAAACTGCTGGCTGGAGTCACTGCCAGTGTGAGACCCTGCACTGGTCTTGGCTCAGCGTCCACGTCTGTCCGCTGGGTCTAACCACCTCGCGAGCGCCACGGCCAAGAACCCTCCCGCTTGGACGCGCCTGGTGCCGGCGCGGTGTCCCTCGTTGAGCTCCGGGTGATGCTCCACACATGTCCAGCCAGCGACCAAGCGAACCTTGGAGTGGCTCACAGCCGTCATCCGCTACATTTTTTCCTACCAGAAAAGGAGTTGTTGGTACCAGATGTTCTCCCCCCGGTGTCCCGGGAGTGCGGGGAAACGCAGGCTTGGGGGCCGCGGGGTAGGCGTGGGGCGGGATCCCTGCCCTGCGGGGGGGGGGGCGAGGGGCGGGGCCAGTGGCACAGAGAGCCCCGCCCCTGCGGCCCCGCCCCCCGATGTCCCGCCCCCGCGCTCTAGAGTTTTGGCTCCGGCTCTTGCCCGGCACTGCGTCCCGGGACCCTGGGAAAGCGGGCGGTGTGTGGCTGCTGCGCTTCCTCTGCTCTCACCGAGCATCGCTCGCGGCCACAGAAAGCTCAGAGCCAGTCCCGCAGCCGGGAAATCCTTTACTACAGGCACCCGCAGAAGCCCCTGCAGCCGCGCCCGGAGCCAGGGCACCCAGGCCCTGCGCTCTCCGGGGTCCCGCGCTGCGCCGCGCGTTCCACCTCCGCGCCTCCTGCGCTGGGCAGGCGTGGGGAGAGAGAACGGTCTTCCGAGTTCTGGGCACTGCGCCCGCCTCGAGGTGCGGGATGGAGAGCAAGGCGCTGCTGGCCCTCGCTCTGTGGCTGTGCGTGCAGACCCGGGCGGCCTCTGTGGGTAAGGAGCCCACTCCCTCGGAGGAAGGCGAGGGGTCGGGTGCGGGCGGAGAGAAACCCATCTAACTTGGAATCTTAGCGCTGGCGAATTGAAAGAGACTTGGCACTTTAGGTTCTTTCATTTACCACTGGGGAAACTGAGGCTCAGATTTCTTGGCCAGCCGGTGGCCTCCTGGTCTGCAGCCCGGTTGCTTTCTCCTGACTCTGTTCTCCGCCAGGGACCCCGGCTGGAGCGTGTCCTGCGGAGCCGACACACCCTTATGCTCTTGGGAGGCGGGGATGGGAAAGCGCCCGGGGCTGGCAGGCAGGAGGTGCCCCGCGGGCGAGGACAGGCGGTGAAACGCTGGATGAGCCAAACAGCCCAGCCGTGGCGCGGGAACCGAGCCTTGCAGGGATCGCGCCGTGCACGCCTCTCTGCCTCGGACTGAGACGAGCTGGGACCGCAGGCGACTGTCCCCTTTTGGCTCCAACACACAAGCACACGCACTGTGTGAAGCGAGGCCCGGAGGAGAGGGACACTGTTTTTCCTTTCTTGGTGCAGGACGGTTCTCTCCTCGGCCTGTCCCCAGAGCTGTGACAACTTTCCCAGTGTTCCCAAGACACAGTCAAGTCTCCTGTGTAAAACTTTTAACATCTTTCAAAGAACTTTGATCCCTGGTTAAAGGTGGAGTCAGAAGTTCACGCTCTGAAAACCTAACCTACTGGGGGCTGGATACCTCGCGTTAGCGCTCGGCGCTCACTGCCGTCTAAAATTTCCGTCTCCTTCAGCTGGGCACACAGGCTCTTGATACAATAGCTCTTTCCTCTTCTCCTCTCTCCTCTTTCCTCTTCTTTCCCCCTTTCTCCTCTCTGCTCTTACCTTCCCCTGTCTTCTCTTTTACTATTCTGTCCCCCACCCTTTCTTTCTCAGATGGTATCACTTTTCTGCAGCCATAGTTTACAGACTTCCACCCTTTCGAGTGTGAGAAGAGGAAGAGGGTCAGAGAAAGGAAAAAAAAGTCAAATAATTAAAAAAAAAATCCTTGTATCAGAAGAAAAGAATCACAGGTCTTAAAAGACAGGCACATTTGCAAGCAGTGCCAAGATCATCTGTCTACAGTTATTGAATTTTCTTAATAATGACTTGGTTCATCAGGGCCAGCTCCACCATTTGTCCCTCCCAAGGACTCTCACTCCCCCTTTATGGGAAGAGAATGACGATCTGGAACATGTGATTATTCTGTGTTCCACAAAGATGTGAGTTGCTTCTCAGCCGGGGTGTTTGGCGTTGCGGCTGTGGTGCTCATACCAGGGCGCTGACTGTGATGGGGAGCTGCCCCTTGGAGTGTGCTACTTGCTTAATTGGATCGGGAGTAATTGTGCCATCAAATTGTAGAGACAGAGGCACTGTTGTTTTTCCTTCCAGGCTTCGAGCTGGAAGGTCAATAGTGCCCAAATTAATTACTATTGGTTATGGGACTTGAACATAGAAAGGCTTTTTTTGAATAGTAGCCTATGTACCCCTTACAGTTATTTCTTTAGAACTTTTCAGAGTAGAGCTCAAGCTTGCCACTGAAAATGAATGAAGCCTAATGGAGCAAAAAGAATTGAGTGTTGGTCTGTAGATACAGATTAGAAGTCAACATTAATAGCTTTGTTGAATAGATTGTTGTTGTACAGGTGTCTCTAGAATTGTATGGTTGTGTCTCGGTTTCTTATGAATGAAGAGCATGTCTCCTTTTTTATAAAAAATATCACGTAGGGAAGCCTGCTGAGACTAGAGTCTGAGGCCTATGACAATAATTTTCAGGGACCTTCAGGAGTCACTTACTTTGGCGGCAGGGTGGGCTTTGCTAATTGAGAGTCATTTTACTACCATCTTCCCTCCCACGAATGTGCCTGGGTGATGGCTTCTTTCTCCCTTGGATTGTTGTATGAAGTGTTCATGGTGAGTTAACGTGTTTCTCAGCCTAGAGTTTCCCGGTCAAGTCTGAAATCTGTGTTCATTCAAATGAATTTTTATTTTCCTTTTTTTAAACAAAGTGGGACTCCCTTTTCGGTGACTTTTCTTTTGCTTTTAAACATCTGGCTTTTTTTCCTTTTCTTTGAGGGCAGTTATTTCCTTCGTACTAACTACCAAGACCAGTAGCTCCCTAAGAGTGGCCAGTAGACCGTGTGTGATACGGTGCTTGATGTTCTTGTTGAAATGCAGATTTATAGGGTTAGGGATATTCTGACACAGCCTAAAGTTTTAAGAATCACTGCACAAATACAACATGTCATTCCTAATGCACCAATGTCAATTAGTTTCTGAGATTTGTGATGTAACTTAGATTCTAGGTTTCTTATTTAAAAAACTGTGTTATTGATCACCAAGTCCACAGTTGTGTCAGCACCTATTGTGCACATTGGTATAGGTGTGAGCACTGTGGGGCCCACACACTCAGGGCACTGGATGTTTGCTTAGACTTTCTTCATTCATATTGTCTCATACTTGCCCATGTTTGTTCATACTATTTTATTTGTCCAACAAGGTCAATGCCAGTTTTGGTCTAGAAAGTCATTTGTTCTTAGTTGATGTGAATTAGAAAGCGTGGGTGTCTGCTCAGCATCAATTGCTTCCTAAGCTGGTGTTTTGAGCATTTTGATTTGTGTTAAGACCATAGCACAGTGGACAGTGTTTCTTTCTCTGATGCTTTTTCAACACCTGGTAGCTCTTCCCATTTAGCTGCCAAAGAACGCAGATATCTTGGCTGTGACCATGGTGAGGAATCTATCCCATAGTATTTTTTCTGGCTTTCTAGCCTTTAGGTAAAGGCATGTTTCTTGTATTCCAAGCTTGGTGTCAAAATGAGCTCAGAGCTTTGATGAGTAAGGTGAGATTCCCTAGTTGAAATTCATTAGCATTACACTTTTTTTAGTACTTCTTTCTGAAGAAAAGTATGTTATGATATGAATATATGTATGAACTTGGAAAATGTTATCTCTTCCTTGATTCCTCTGCCCAGGTTTTAATGTACAGTCTATATGAACCATTATTTCAACCTCAACCGTTCAGACCAGAGGAAGTACACTAGAAAATTGATAAAGGAAAGTGAGACAAGATCACAGACTCTCTCAGCCCTTCAGGTTACATAGATGAACTGTATAGAAATCTTGCTAAGTAGTGAAATTAATCAGCAATTTAGTCAAATGTGTGCATCCTATGTTTTATAAGAAATGTCAGTGGGTCCTTCCCCAAGGGAGTGAGATCATCAGATGAAGGTTCATTTTGTTTCAATGTCCCATATCCTTTTGTAAGACCTTGAAGTTGGCAATGCAGGAAAACAGGAACTCCACCCTAGCTCCATGAATTGCAGAACTGTTGTGTTGGTTTGTGACCATCTGCCCATTCTTCCTGTTATGACACAGCTTGCGAACTTTTACTGAGAATGGTGAAAAGTAAATTCCCAGTTTTATATACTGAATTGCTGAAGAGGTCTTTTAAAGTATAGAATGTGCATTGTTTATGGAAGGTGTTTCCTATTGGGTCTAACTCAGTGGCAACTACACTTATTTATTTACTTTGTTTTTAGGTTTGACTGGTGTTTCTCTTGCTCCACCCAAGCTCAGCATAGAAAAAGACATACTTACAATTATGGCTAATACAACTCTTCAGATTAATTGCAGGTAAGGATTCATTCTAGATTCAGATTTCCTGTGTTAAATAACTCAATGTTTATTGAGGGGAAATAATTTCCAATACAGAAGAATTATAATCAAGTTGTAGTAAGTAATCGTAAATAACTAATGTAATAATGAAAAAATAAGAAAGGTTTTCTCAAAAATTTTGTGTTAGCTTGCTGGTGTTTTCTCCTATTGCTCCCTGCCAACACACATACTCAGCACATTGGTATAGCCCCTGACATACAATAGACACTCATAAATACTGAATGAATAAATGACCTCAAGGAGTCAAGTTGGAGATATTTTGGGCTGTATTTATTATACTCAGTATGACTTTTGGACACCTTTTTAGCCTTTCCAAGAATTTGATTTTATGATAAAATTCTGACTGCTGTCGTCATTTAATGTTTATGATAATCTCACTGCACGTGTTCTGTGCAGTGCACCGCCCTCTGGCTCGGTGCTCTGGCATGTCTCCCCTCCCACTTACTACCTGGGGAAGTAGACCTCTTTGACAAGAGGAAGAGGACTTTAAATTGTGCCTTCCAGCCCCTGCCTCCAAAGGGAAGGTCGACGATGTTGGGATCTCGTGTAGTAGTCATATGTGAGAGACTTGAGGGCTCCTCAGGACTGGTCTGCATTGGGCAGAGACTGTAATGAGTGTAGTGATGCTGCCATCCGAGAGGGGTGCAGGGGCCAAAAGAACCGTTGCTTCATGCTCCAAGAGTACCAAGTGTTTAGCAGACTGTCGCAGATCTGTGAATATTTTAGATGATGTCTTGTAAGGGATACCCAGCTCTTAGGTTAAAAAAAAAAACACAGGAACAGGTGCTATATCTTTAGCTTAACTAGTTCAAGACACATTTCTTAATAGAACTTCTTTTAACCTGCCCTTGAAAACAAAGGCTGTGTTAGTATCTGAATAATTCACTTTCCCTTCTAAAACTCTGCATAAACTTTTCTCATGTTCTGAAAAGGCTATGGAATATGTTAAAAGTAACTTCATTGATGTAGCTGTAACTTCATGGGACTTCAAATTCTTTGAGGTACCGATAATATCACATTCTTCTTGGTGCCGACCATCTTCCTTGGGGCCCTCCCTTCCTGAAGTAGAGAGCTGCAACAGTGCACATGATCTGTTTTTTAACATGGCTTTACGAGGTCTACAAGGCTCTTAATTCCACCTCTTTACTTCCTAACTTCGCCTCTTACTCTTGCCCTTGCTCTCTCTGACCTGGCTACTTGGGTTTCTTTGCCATTCTCCTAATACACCAGGTGGTCACCCACCCTGGGCCTTTCCATGTACTGTGGTCTCTGTGTGGAATATGCTTCTCCCAGAGTCCATACAGCTAGCTTCATCAAGGCTCTGCCTTCAGAACTCTTCACCCTTTCATTCATCTTTTATGTTTTTCTCCATAGGAGTAAACATCACCTTTTATACCAAAACTTTTATTTACTTTTTAATTATCTGTCTCCTCCAATTGACTGAGGTTCCACAAAGGTCTTGATTTTTGTCTAATTCCTTCACTGCTGTATGCCAGTCATTAACAATAAATATTTGCCTCATAGTAGATGCTTAGTAAGTATTTGCATGAAAGAATGCATTGATTATTAGAATACTCAGGTATTTTGATAAGTGACTTCTGAAGCTGAGCCTATGGCTCTTGGCTGCATGTTAAGCCAACCTGTCATTGTTGGTAGAAGACTTCATACCTGTATAAAGTGGGGTGCTTCGTATAATTCCTCCCTGGAATTAATTTTTTAGGGGACAGCAGGACTTGGATTGGCTTTGGCCCAACAATCAGAGTGGCACTGAGAACAGGGTGGAGATAACAGAATGCAGCGATAGCCTCTTCTGTAAGACGCTTAGAGTCCCCAGAGTGATTGGAAATGATACTGGAGCCTACAAGTGCTTCTACCGGGAAGCTGACTTGGCTTCCGTCATCTATGTCTACGTTCAAGGTAAGCGGTGGGTAGCGCTCCCTTCCCACGCCAGTTTACCAATTATGAAACACAATAAGTGCAAAGAAGAATAAAGCACAACAAAAGGCTTGCTCTGAAGGCTGCTTGCCAACTGGAATATGCAACATTCTCTTGAGGCTTCCTCTGAGAAATGAGGCTCCCGACCGGTTCTGGTCTTGGCCCCCGCCCACCTGCCCAGTTGTGGTTCTGATGTTTGTTTGCAGGGTAAATCTCTGTTCACCATTGGCCATGGAAACTTAGTAAGAACCTTCTGATGTTCAAGAAGAAAACATGAAATTCTTGAAATCAAGGAAGTTTCAGGGGTGAATTATAGAGAGGTTTCTGTAAAGAGATAAGTTATCTGCAACTGGGTAGGAGATTTCCCCAAGAATGCATAGGGAAGCATTCTTGCTAAAGTCTCTGGAGTTTTTTTGTACATAGGAACTTTTTTTTTTTAAATTTATGCTTTATAAAAAATAATTTCTATACTTGTGTGCTTCAAAGGGCCTCTTGAGAACAATGTTTTTTTCCCTTTCTTGTTCAGTCTGAACTCATGGGATGATGTGCAAATCTTCCTAGGATTGCACTTTAGGATTGACACTGGAGGCTGATTTGAGATCCGCATGGTATAAAGTACAATGTTATACATATTCAGTATTTATAATGTGAATTATGCTTTCTTTTGTGTTTCAAAAGTCTTATACTATGTTGTTTTTCTGGTGAAAACCTACTGAGTTAAGTTTAATGAGATATTTATCATTTAATTTTGGGGAATGTAATCATTGCATCATGTTTTTTTGGAATACACTAGATTATTTTTTCAGTGAGGATTAACATTTAATGACATTTTTTTTATCCATTTGAGAATTCGAAGCAGGTGAGGATGACTTGGACGTTTTTTCCAAAAGCAACTTTTGAAGAACAGGAATGTCATCAGCTTTGGGAAATACACTTATATAACTCCACTTATGTTTTGATAGTACAGATTGATCATTATAGTGGAAAGTGGAGACCATATCAAAATGACCTGTGTCACTCCTGGATTGCACAATGTTTGAGAATTATTCTTGCCCAGAGTATGCATAGTCTAAGACAGAATTCTGTGCCCTCCTCCTCCCCTCTGCAGGATTTGAAAGAGACAAGGCTCAGATCTTGGAGAATTTCTGGCTCCTTTTGATCTGGCAGTCCTGGGAGAGGAGGCTCTCTCAGAAGATTGCAAGGATTTCCTGCTTTCAGCCTGTCTGGAAATACTACAAGATGAACCTCTCCCATAATATCTCGTTATTTCCTTCTCCCTAAGTCAGGAAACTTGGAGACATGTGAAAATTCATTTCATGAGTTACAGTAAATATTTTATTTTGAGAGGATGGGTGGTTGTTTGGGTTTCTTTTGTTTGTTTCCTTTTTCTGGGGTACTGAAATAGAACTGATTTACCGAATAGCTTCAGTTTTACATCAAAGGGTTAATTTAGCTTCCAAAGTCTTGTTCTGTAAGCAAGTTATATAATTTTCAAAACATGTGGATGAAAGGTAGGCAATATTAAGAAGTAGCAATCTCTAGCACACTGTATTTATATACTACCTGTCTTTGGGTAGACCAGTAAATGCTCCTTTTTTATGTAAGCCTTTTTTATGTAGGTTCTGGTACTTGGGTTATCCAAAATTTTAGTCATGAAGTTTAACAATGGGAAAAAAAAACACTAAAGTATTCTCTATGGACAGGCCTTTAATGTCCCCTCTGGTCTCCACCTCACTTCCCTCGTCTTTTGACCCCATTCCCCAGCAATGGATGGAGCCAGGAAGTGGGCCCTGGCCTCCTAAGATAATGGCTGTGGCGTGTGGTGGGCTAGATTGGCTGCTTTTCTGTGCTTTCCAGCTGGGAAGGAAATCAAACTTCTGCTGGTGCAGGGAGTTAGCTGCCTCTCTCGCCTTTGGTTTAATTAACTCTTTCTCTGCTTTGACTGACAACCATCGTGAAGTGCTCTGAAAATATTTGATCAGTTGTGTTGGGTGCGGCGAGGTAAAATGTCATCTCTCTGAACCTCAGGAATGAGTCCACACCACGTCACGTCTATCTCGGGGAGTGGAGTAGGTTCCCAGCCCTGGATTAGCCCTTTATGAATCACGATTAAATGACCTTAACATCGCTTTAGTTTTATAGTGGCTTTTTGAATTTTTGTCATCAGAGACATTAATGACTACTGAATTTTTTTTTTTTTGCAATATGATTTCATTTATATAACATCCTAACACAAATAGGCAAAACTGAGCCACAAGGTCTAGCAATAGATACTCAAGAGGCAAAATTACAAAGGCAAGAAGGAACATGATCACCCCAGCAGCAGGGTAACCAAGTCCTTTTGGGATTAACAAGAGTGCTACGTCGGGAAGGGCACCAAGGCTAGCCATGTCCTACTTCTTTTATTTATTTATTTATTTTTATTTTTACATATCCAAGTGTTTATTAAGTTTCTACTTTTTGCCTTCACAGAATTAAAAAGACTTAAAATTTAACAACAATAACAATGTTTAAGATAAGGACTAGAAACAAAAACCTTGTAAAGAATGAACAAAGATAATTACATTCAGAAAAGAAAACAGACAATTACTGCATTGAAATATTAAGCAATATTAATAATAATAATGCAAAGAAAGTGACGTTTACATTGTCAAATAAGAGTATGTCTATTATAGAATGCTTTGACTCGAAGGCTCAGTATGAAGTCATCAGTTAACTTCTTCTTTTTTTTCCAAAGTCTCAAAAAATAGACAACTAATATTATATAAATAAAAGTAGAAGATAGTTTCAAAAAACAGATCATGCCAAATCTTATAGACAATCGAAAAAGAAGAAATATTTCAAAATCATTCTACTTCATCTGGATACACCTGATATTAAAATTGGAGAAAATATATTGTTACAAAGAGAAATTACAAACATATTTCACTTATAAATGAGGATACAGTATTCTAAACAACATATTGACAAGTTGAATTAAAAAATTAATGTTTAAGTAATGTACTTAGGTCAAAATTGAATCCAATTTATGTGAGAATTAGTCACTATTTTCTTTCCTTTTTTTTGTTTTCTTTCCCTCACCCCCTCCCTCCTTCTCTCTCTGTCTGCTCTCTCCTTCCCCCATGCCCCACTGTGTCATTAATTGTCATTATTTGTCCTCAAATCAAAGTTGAATACATAGGATTCATGCTTCTCCATTCCTGTGATGTTTCACTAAGAATAATGTGTTCCACCTCCATCCGAGTTAGTACAATGGAGCTAGTACAATGTTACTCAGCCATCAAAAAAATCTCCATTTTTGATGGCTGAGTAATATTCCATGGTATACATATACCATAGCTTACCAATCCATTCCTGGGTTGAAGGACATGTAGGGTGTTTCCACATTTTAGCAATTGTAAATTGTTAATTTTTAAATTAAAGGCAATAACTGTCAAATATTATTTTACAAAGAATCGTATCTCTGGTCTTT
>CAUYON010130883.1:0-21028 GCA_963573935.1 Arctocebus calabarensis | reverse complement strand
ACCTGTGCCTTGGTGTCTCCTTCACTTCACACTTAGGACTAAATGTGGAACCCCCATCTCCTATGCCTAGGTCAATTTCTTGTGAATTTCCTAGGCCTCAATTCCATGAATGGACTGTATCCATTCATTGATACATTCATTTACCTTGCCCCTGGTGGAAGGGACTGTATTCATTCGTTTCCTGGCCGAGGAACCCAGACACCTATATAGACCCTGAGACTAAAGGCCTAAAGGAAGAGATGGGGAAAGACTGGGAGAGAAACGGAGAGAGCTTCTCTCTCCCCACTAGAATTCTCTCCCTCTACCAGGAGCTTTAGTGTTTTCTGTATTCTTTTCTGTGAATAGATTCTGTCTTACCACTGGGGGGTGAGGGAAAATAATGTAGTGAAGAATAATAAAACACATGTTAATTGAAAAAAAAAAAAAGAAAAAAAAATGACAATTTCCCCCAATTTACACATTAATACTATCACTACAAAATTAAATGTTGATTACAACTGAACAGAACTATTTTATATACATATTTAAAATGGATTTAGGTCTAAGCTAAGAAAATTATAATCAGATTTTTGATATACATAATACTCAGCAGGTCAATCCAAGGTCAAGTGGGATGCAGAGCCTTTGCTGGGTGGGAACCTCCCAAGCATCTGTGTATAACAGGACATAGTGCACAATAAGAAAAAAAAAATTCCATTTCCTATACACCCCAAGCTGTACTACCCTCCTTGAGATCCATTGGTCAACAGTCTCAGGGCATCTGCAACCTGTAAGGGCCTTCAGAAAATTTAGAGCTGGCTTCCTACCAACACAACTGCAGAAGAGTGAAACCAGAAAACCTTGGAATTTGGGACAAATGCCAGAGGAGAATTATACTCTCAAGCTCCCTTACTTCCCAGGCAATCAAGGGAATATCGAATTCTAGGACAATGTTTTTTACCAGGACTAGCATTTTCTGACCAGGTTTCTCTTTCCTTACTTCCAAACCAGCAAGTGTTTTATGTGGGGCGACCTCTATTCACTCGGCTCTTGCTGTGTGCCAGGCAGGCATCCCTACAAATCCCGAGCTCCTCCAAAGGGAGCCTGGGAGCCCAAGCAGACAGATGGAGCTCTGCTCAGCCAGCCCCAAAGATTCCCTTATTCAAAAGTCCCTTTTTCAAAAACACTTCATATAGTCCATGTCTGATGCCTGCCAGGCTCTGCCGATGGCAGGGAGAGTTGTCTACACTGGCCTGCAGGCTCTATTTTTAGACGCCTGCTAGGGTTTTTCGTGGTGGGTGGCCCCCAGCAGACTCGCTACACTTGTCAGCGGCAGCGGACGCGTGGCGGGCGGTCGCTAGGTGGCAGTGCCGCACCAGTTTATCCTCAAGGCCGTTCAGCCGAGTTCCGCCCAACCAGTGGCAGAGAGGGGCTGTGAGGGACCTTGTGGGCATACCCAGCAGGGACGGTCCCCGCTGGGCACGCCGGAAGCAGGCAGTGCCCCCGGGAACACAGGAGGCCTGACGGAATCAAACCGGTCCCAGGCCACCCTGTCAGCAGCCCTGGGCGGCTACCAAGAATTGTGTGCGTCTGTCTGTCTGTGTCTGGGCGCTGAACCCACTCTAGACCCAATCTAAGGCAGACCTGAGGTGGCAGCAAGTCTCCACACTTCACCCTCCAAGACAAGGCCTGATCTGGAAAATAAAAAAGGCTCCATGGCTATTTTTAACGAGGGGATGTTGGAGACTAACCAGCAGTTGAAGATAAAAAGAAGTCGGGGTCTTGTTTCCTTGCTCTGACCTGGACTCAGAGGCACCCCCCGCCTTTGCTCTGCACCCCACAGTGAGTCCCAACATCCATCGCTTTCCTCTAGACGAGAATCAGAGGTCGACCTCACCAGGCCATGTGAGCAGGGACAACAGAGTGCTATCCAAACGCCACCCACCAAGTCCTCTCTTTATATCAAAGTGAATGTGGGCGGCGCCTGTGGCTCAAAGGAGTAGGGCACTGGCCCCATGTACTGGAGGTGGCAGGTTCAAACCCAGCCCTGGCCAAAAACTGCCAAAAAAAAGAAAGTCAACACAAAGACAAGTCCTTACTTCCAAGAGTGTAGCTTCTTGCACGGTGGCAAGGTGACATATGCCAGGTGTGCAGCCCGGAGGGCTCCGCCAAGAAGAATAAGCAGCTTTGGGTTTTGCTGTCACCGTCAATGAGCACAGTGACTAGTGTGATGAAGACTGAAAAGAGAAATGAATCAGGAAAGGAGGAGCGGACAGGTCACGCGGGAGCTGCCTGGGGAAAGACACAAACCACCTGGGGTGAGGTCAGATCAGGCCAGGGAATGAGAGCAGGGAGAGAGAGGGATGCTTGGCACACGAGGTCCCGTGAGGAAAAGGAAGCTCACACCCTTTCTGTGCCATTCTGTCCCTGAACCTTCTCAGCTGCCCTCCTCCCAGCAACGAGGGTCCTTCCATCCCCAGGTGTCAGGGCATAGGAGGCGACCTCTCTGGCTCTACTGTCAGTCACACATTCCTGAAAAATCTTGGCTAGGGCTTCTGTTTAGGGTTCTCCCTCAACTAAAAACCAACATGGCCACCAATGCAAACCAACCCAGCTCCAAGGTGCCCTATTTCTAGTAGATATTTATTACAAACTGATTCTAAATTTTTAATTTTTAAAAATCATCTAAAAATTCCTGCATAGAACATCTGATGACAAGAAGTCTTAGTCTTCAGCCCCTCACAGTTTCCGGGGCCATGCTTCTGGGGAAGCAGAACATTTCCTGAGAGTCACTGCTGTGTCCCTCAAAGAGAGGTCAGAGACAGAGTCAGGGGCTGAGAGCAGAGTGCGCTCCCACTGAAGGTGGTTCCAGCAGGGCTGAGAAGGAGCATGGAGCTTCTGAGAAGGTCATTTTCAAGGTTTACTGGTTAGATTTTCCCACGTTGATTCTAAAAATTAGTCGTTGAGTGCCTACTAATTGCACCTTGCCTGATTCAGCATGGGCAGCTAAACTATAGACTTGCAATGCTAAAATGTCATGAACTGAATTAGAACACAGGTCTCAGGTTCAAGCAGGAGGAGTGTGATGTGGTGAACGGAGGCCGCGTCAACCCCTGCTCCGTAATTCCTCAGAACCCACGCAGAGATCTGCAACTGAAACCATGTTTGGTTAACGTCAGAAAAGTATCTTGATAAAAGCAGGAAAATGAAAGCAGAAAGAGATGAAGGGGAGGAAAGCAGAAAGAGATGAAGGGGAGAAAAGCAGAGTAGGATAACAAAGGAAGGACGGAGATGAGAAAGTGAATAAAGAAATAGTGGAAATAACTGCAAGTGAAATCTTAAAAAAAGCAAATAAATGGTTAGAGAAAAATCACTACATTCACCAAGAAAACTCCAAAACTTCAATGTAAGCCAACTTACTAATTACTTTCAAGGTCAGCTTCATTTTCCATCACTATCTACTGAAAGATCACCTGGTTTTATTAGTCCCTCAAAAGTTTCCAACTACTTGAGAAAAAGAAAAATGAGAGAAGCAAAACCAATTTAAAGAAAAGAAAACCAATTCAAAATTCTTGCATTATGGTTTGGTTATTACTATGTTAGGAATTTGAAACTGTAATCGAAGATTGCTTCCTGGTGGAAGCTTTTCCCATGCAGAAGCCAGGAGGTTTGGAAAGCACACACGCTCAGCTCAGGGGACACACGGCTGAAATGCCTGCCGATAACAGAAGATATTTTCCCCAGAGGGATGCAGGACTCAATACAAAGGCATACTGCACAAGGAAGCTCAGGTGGAGAACAGGCTCTGCACCTGGACTGTTTTGCAGGTGACCAAAGGGCATTGAGGATCGGAATTACAAAAATCAAACAAAGAAGCCCATGAACTCCAGCTCAGCTGGACCACAGTCATCAGCCATCTCTTCAACACAAGCTACAAGCACATAGCAATTAATATGGTCTTCCTAAATTCTACTCCCATTCAACTATCCTAAACAAATGTACACCCACAAGGTCAGAGACAATTCCTTACCCGGATGAAAAGGTGGGATGCAGAAGCCCTGAATCCTCCCAGTGTGCACTTAGATGATGAAGAACTAGTGAGGCAGGTAAAAGTCCAAAGGACCCACATCTGCTTTATCCTCCATTCTACCAAGTTAGGCTAAGAACTACTCTGTGTACAGCTTGGTGGCCATCAGGGTTCTCTAAAGCTGCAGTCCCCAAATTTTTGGCACCAGGGACCAGTTTCATGAAAGACAATTTTTCCAGTCATGTGTGTGTGTGTGTGTGTGGGGGGATGGTTTTGATATGAGTCTGCAATCAATTGATTGATCACGGTCTTGGTGCAGTCAAACCTTTCTACTAATGGTAACTTGTATTTGCAGCTACTCTCCAGTACCAGCATCTCCACTTCCATCATCAGGCATTAGTGTCTCCTAGGGACACCTAACCTAGGTCCCTCCCACGCGCCATTTACCGAAGGGCTGAGACCTCAGCGCTAAAGGACAGAAACAGGGGTTGTATTTGCATGCACTCCACATAGGCTTTAAGGCACCTTACAAAAAAATATCTGACCTGGAAACACACAAATTACAACAGGAAGTATGAAGTACATTGCAGCACTGTCAAAAAGAAATTTGAGCACTTGAAATATGACTAGTGTAAATGAGGAACTGAATTTTTAATGTACCTTAATTTCTATCAATTAAAACTAAATTCAAAGAGCTACATGTCCAGTATGGCTGCCATATTGGTCACTGAGGACCAGAGAGATGGTCTAGCTGTGGCAAGAGGGCCACAGAACATGCATATAAATGCTTTAATACTGCAACTCTTTTAATGCAGCCAGAAGATTCACTATGAACTTTCTCTCCAACAAAGTGAAATAAAATAAAGAAACATATTATCCTCCTGGACGTCCAGGATCTTAAACTACTTACACAGTTGACACAATAGTCTACCCTAGTTTATGGGAAGACTGGACCAGGTGGCAGGACCAGAGAAGGAAGTCAAGAACCTCTACCCCAAATTTCTGAAATCTACTCTCCACAAACCCAAAGAAACCTGTTTTTCCTATCAAGCCCTCTCATTTTTCCTCTCAAGCCCCCCTGTTTTTACTGTGAACCCACTTCCAATTAGCTTATACTGAGGGACACAGCAGGTGCTCAAGGAGGGATCTACAGAAAGACCATTGCACGGTGTGTGCTTTGGGGTTGACAACTTGAATATCAGAGTACGTCTCATTCTCCAGCTCTCAAATTCTTCTCACTTGACATCCTACTGAAAAGATAACAGAAGGAGGGCTCCAATCCATAGATTTCAAAAATAATTTTATATATTGTTTAATGATATGTATATTGATAGCAAACTACAGGAAAAAAGTCATGAAATGGTACAGAGATGATCTTTTTATTACTTTGTACCTTTTAATGTATGTCAAAATAATTTCAAAACAGATATTTCTGTGACATGACTACTGTATTTGTGCGGCTACCTTAGCTTACGTAGAAACAGTCTGAAAGCACAGTGTAAAGCAGTGGTTCTCAACCTTCCTAATGCTGCGACCCTTTAATACAGTTCCTCATGTTGTGGTGACCGCCAACCATAAAATTATTTTCATTGCTACTGTAATGTAAATTTCTGATATGCAGGATGGTCTTGGGTGACCCCTGTGAAAGGGTCGTTGAACCCCCACGACCCACAGGTTGAGAACCGCTGGTGTCAAGGGTAATGCAGCCGACAGAAGCTCTACTTCACTTTGCTTGAATTGATTAGCATGTCTGTTTCTTAACTTGCATATTTTACTTATAAATAACATTTTCATAAAGGATCTTCTCACTGATAGAAAGGCACCTGGGTACTCTCTAAAAGTGTTGACTTCTCAAATGGAAGAAGGATCTCAAGAATAACTTCCACACTGTTGTTTTTTTCTTAGTAAATGGAGAGAGGGTATGTTATATGGCATTTTTGCTTTTATTATATTAAAGATTTTGATTCACAATTTACACACACTTGCTATAAATATAAAATGTGATTATCCTGGAATCTCTTAATAGATGTTATTTTATAGCATCGAGGGCACATCTTTCAAACTCACAGTAAGATTTTGTACACACACACACACATATATGCTATGTTACTACTGTATGCAGAATTGTGACTTATCAGATTCGATTCAGGAACCATCTGAACTTTGTTTTTGAGAATGACCACCAGGCAGACCTAGTGGCCCTGACATGGTATGGTGGCTTAGAAACAGAATGCAGAGTGTAGATAATGAAGACGCCCCCTGGGCAAGTCACTGTGCCTGGGCAACATGGGGTCCAAGGAGAAAAACTAGTTCAGGGGTTATTCTGGACATTGCCCGGAAGTGCATCAGGCTTTCCTCAGCTACGTCCGACCCCCCAACTTATTTGTGAGACAAGAAGGTTTCTGGTGACGCTTGAGGTCAGCACAGGTCAGCTCCATCCCAATGGAGCTCTCCCATGAGAGCCACCTACACAGCACACAGCTGTCCTCCCGTCATCTTCCTCCCAGCCGCTGAGATGGGAGCTCACAACATGGTGCCTCTAATCAGACAGGCTGGATCACCTCCATATGCCCCCCCTCCCCCCGATCAAAGAGTCATGATGTCCTGGGGTATCCACTTTCGAACGTCCCCACATTGAGTCTTTCTTCCCAGCTCGGCCTCTACTTGCCTTTCCAATCCAATCCTCTCTTGTCCTGAGCTTGCCTCCTACGCTCCAGCTGCAGTACCTTCAATTCGTGGGGCACACATTGCTCTCACCACTCCAGGCCTCTCATGTGCTGTCCTTTTTTATCTTATCCCTTATCTCCCTTTTAACCTGGCTTCTAGCCATTCACATCCCAACTGAAGTCATTTCTCAATCCTCCAACCAACCGTATGTATCCGCTGTTGTATGGCCCATGGCCCCTGGGATTACCACTTTTCCTGAGGACTGGTCACTGTGTCTTGTTCAAAGCGATATGCCCAGTGCTAGTTAGCACCATGACTGTTACAAGGTAGATGCTCAAAACACAGAGTTTAAGTGAACAAAAGAGGGAATCCCCATTTCCACTGCCTTATTCCAGGCCATTAACAGTTTGGTCCCACCCCTCTTCCCTACCATTTCTTCCTCTCACCCGCCATATGCTGAATTCTGCCTTCGTCTTGGGCTTCCAATTCTCTACATGACTTCTCCACCTTCAAAGCCCATCCCACCTAAAGTGTGATTCTCTACTTCCCTTAGACACAAGTCCATATGTATGTCACCCCTCTTTTGTCAAATTATAATTTTATTTTGCTATTTATCTGTCTATTCCAATGGTCATTGAACACCCCAAAAGAGGACTACTTCTGAAATTCCACTGACTGGATCAATACTTGATTCCCAGAAAGAGTCCAATAAATGTTTGTGTAATGAATTAAGAGAAGTCAAAATCAGATAACCCTCATCACTAAAGAAACCTCAATTTTGGAAGTTAATTGGCTTAAATAGGAATATAAAGGCAATAGAAATCAAATTTAACACTTGTATCTTTGTCTTATAGCCAAATAGAATGATAAATATGGTAAATATGGTATTACTTAGAATATGAATATTCATGTCCAGGTCCTTTTTTTTTTTTTTTTGAGACAGCATCTCACTAGATGGCCCTCAGTAGAGTGCCATTGTGTCACAGCTCACAGCAACCTCAAATTCTTGAGCTTAAGTGATTCTCTTGCCTCAGCCTCCCAAGTAGCTGGGACTACAGATGCCTGCCACAACACCAGGCTATTTTTTGTTATAGTTGTCATTGTTGTTTAGAAGGTCCGGGCTGGGTTCAAACCCGCCACCTCCGGTGTATGTGGCCGGAGCCCTAACCACTGGTTATGGGTGCTGAGCCATGCCTATGCTTTTAATTATAGGTTTTTGTTTGGAATTGTCATATGTTATAATTTGTTGTTTGCTTATATCATTCTCAACTTAAAGTAACAAATTTTTACGAACTCAAAGAAAACCAAGAATTTATAGCCATTTTGGTTCGATAATTCTAAACCTCAAAAACTGGTTTAAAATTATTAACATCTCTCCCACCCCCACCCCCCCAAAAAAGAACAAGTCTGTGTAACATACAGTGTGTTTAAGCATTTGCTAACGTGTGATCCTTGTGTTTTTGTTGTTTTAACTCTCCGGTTTGATTTTGACTCTAGGAGAAAGATGCTCCTCATATAACCCCAGTGTTGTACATGTAGCACCTCATGATTCTAAGTTCTTCCCCACTGTGAGCAAGGAAAACTATAAGACAAAATGCTGGGAATCAGCCTACAAGACTTCCACTGAAACAGAAAATACATTTGAAAACTGCTGTCGCTGTATTAAAAGCCTGAAGTTATTACCACGCGCATGTCACAGATACATGTGACTTGCATCAATTCCAAAGGTTCTGATGTTTGCAAAATCCACAAGAAAGAAGGTAACACAGGGCTTTGCAGAAATGAAGACGTGGATAAGGCTGGGAAGTAACATATTTGCTTGGTTTTATTGGTAATCAGTAACATAACATTAGATAGAACAAGGTGAACCCATAAGACAGAGAAATAACCTGGAAAGATTAAGAAAAAAATAATCCCAATTAAAAAATTCAGTATCACTCTCTGGGTAACTTTAGAGAAAGACAAGTGAAACGCACTAGTGACTAAAACATTTCTTCTCCCTGAAGTTCTTTCTCTGCATATTCATTGTCTATTTCCCCACACTCACGACCGATAAATGGCTCTTAGAAGGCATTCAAATGAATTTAGGCCTAGAAATATGAACTGATTGTTCAAACTCACAAGGCTTAGAAGAGTTAGAATCCGGGTCTCTTTTACTTCCAAGCACACGTTCAAGCTTCTCCTTCTCAGTAAATCTGAAGCTCCCCAACTGGCATCCAGTTTCAACACTTGTCACTCATTGATCTATTTCATCTGCCTTCCCAGATTATTTCTACTATGAAACTTTTAAGAGCTTCTAAAATCAGCACCCTTCATTAAATTGCCTTCCTGAGAGCCCTTGAAGGCAGAAAAATAATTTTAGTAAAATCCACTTATTCATAGGAAATTAAATATTTTATGCAATGGATAATTTGAGATCCTTGTGTTCTCGTTCTTTTTTAACTCTTCGATCTGATTTAGACTCAGGAAGGAAGACATTCCTTACATAATCCCAATGAAGCAGCTCTTAATGATTCTGAAGTTCTTTCTACTTCAAAGAACAATGAACATTGTGGGACCCAATACTGAAAATAACCTACAAGACTTCCAGTGAAGCAGAAACATTTTAAATCAACTGTGAATACTGTATTAAGACCCCTGTGTTCTCAGGCATTTAAATAACAGGCATTCCCTTGTAAAAGACACTGTGAAAATCTCCCGTGCTGGTGTCGGGGCCCTCCAGTGCCAGCTGGCCCTCCTGATCACGTCTTCACATGGTCGGTTTCAAGCAGCGTGACTATGTGTCCTCTTCCCCTTGCCCACGTCTCTCCTTCGGTTAACAAATGCTTTCGCTTCTTCAGGTCCTGTTCCGATGACACTTTATACTGCCACAGCATTTTCTGTCCCTCTCTTGGGCACATACCTCTTCTAACTTGCACTATCCTTACTGGTGCACATCTGAGGTCAATGGTCTGAGTCTTCTGAACTTTGTCATGTCGCAGTCCCAACAGCATCTGGCAAGGGCTGTTCCTGAAAGCAGGAGCTCGGAGATTCACTGCAGGAAGGCGGGAAACAGACAACTACATCCTGGGATGGAAGCTGGGGAGCAGTGGAAACCAAGGTCCCGCCTGCTAAACAGACTTGCCAACACCCACATAGTAAATTCCTGATCATTTCTCCCAAATAACCAGGTAACTTCCTGCATCAAAACTACTTTTTACTGCCTTCCCCCCTAAAATTCTATGAAATTTATTGAGACATATTTTGTGACATCACATATGGTCAAATACAGTCTTTGATTGCTAGAAAAGAATTTGTCTTCACCAACTGATGGCTACAGAGCTCAATATATGTGTACTGGATTAACTGTCTTATTCAAATCATCTATTGCCTTGCCTTTTTAGCCATATGACTCATTAAAAGCTGTATTAATTAATACTTAATGTTCCAATATCTCTTTATAATTTGCTCATTGTTTTATTTTATATATTTTTTGGCTATATAATTACATATGACAAGTTTAAAATTATTATCAATTATTATATCATGCTGGTGAATTGTACCTTTATGTAACACTCTCTTTTATTCCTAATAAAAGATTTTTAAATCCTTTTTTAAAAAGATTTTTAAATCTGATATTAACATAGTGACACCAACCTTCTTTTGATTAGCATTTAACCTATTATATCTTTTCCAATCTTTCATTTTTAAACCCATTCAGGTACTTATGTTTTAGATGTATCTCTTATAAATTTTATACACGTATAGGTAGTATTTAAAAGAAAATTAATAATACCATTTATAGTGAACACCAGTACTGTGGGTTTATTTCTATCATTTTCTTTTGAAATTTCTAATGGCCCTATTTGTTATATGCACTTTGCATACCACACATTTCTATCCTCTATTTTCTTGGATGTTATGCATTCTATTATTTTACTGGTTATCTTTATAATTTTTTTTTTTTTTTTGCAGTTTTTGGCTGGGGCTGGGTTTGAACCCGCCACTTCTGGCATATGGGGCTGATGCACTGCTCCTTAGAGCCACAGGCGCCGTCCTATCTTCATAATTTTTAATAAGACATTTAAGACTTTGCACTTGAAATTCAACTGCCTTCTTCCCTTGAGAAGTACATGGCTCTACTAAGGCTTTAAATCAAGTCATACCCACACCTCCCGACACCTCCACTCAATCTCATCCACCCAAATGATTTGTTATCCTTGTTTTCTACAGTGTGGTCAGCGTTTTGTCCTCATCCACTCACGTGGCTACTTTTGCTTTCCTCCCCAATCCTTATATCCAGGTGTCAGAAATCCTTTGTGGAATTTCATTCTTCTCTCAGAGGGAATTCCTATTAAAATTCTTTTAAAGGATCTGTCCCTGGTAAATACTCCCACTTTTTAGTTGTCAAATGCCTTCATTTGTCCTTGATTTTAAGTGAAATTTGGACACTGAATTCTAGGTGAGAGTACACTTCTTCCAGCAATAAGCAACTGCATCTCTAGCTTTGGATTGTTTTTAATGTCAGGATAGCTACTTAAGTAGGATCAGCAATTAGTGTGACATTCTTTTTTGCTTTTACTGAATCCTTCTAAGTTTGTGTATCTACAGGCAGATTTTTTTTTTTTCTTTATCTTGCCTGGAATTGGATGGGCTTTGAGAGTCAAAAGACTTATAGCTCATCAATCTACAAAAAAGAAATTCCACGCCAGACTTCCATTTTTGCTATTTTCTTCTTTTCTATGTCCAACTTGGGATACTAAAACATCTCTTTGTAGCCACGTGTCTCTTCATCTCTTTCATGTTTCCATCACCTTCCAGAGAGATAAGGAATATGCAATTCAGTAAGTATCTCGTCAGCTCTGTCTCCCAGGCTGCCACTGCACCGTCAGTTAGCTGTTCTGCTCCACCCAGCCACTGAGAGTCCTCTTTGGTTCTTTGAGTGCTTTCTCAGTCTTTTTAAATAGAATATCTCTGTTTTATGCTTTTCATCTTCCTCGAATCACTTTACACTGCTTCAATCACTTTTCCTGCTCCGTGTAACTGAAGTTTTGTGAGCATGGGACTCAATTTCTCAGTTATTCCTGCTTACCCTGGTGGCAATCTGTATCTTGATGCATCTTAGAGCTTTGGACAGCTGGGTGGGGAGGAGGCCCTAGGTCTTATGTCAGGAAAAACATCTTGATGGACCTGGTTCAGTTGCGTCTCTCTGGAGAGATTCGGTATGCGTCTGCATGTGATTTGGGATATGACCTCCCATATATTTAAATGTTGAGTTCTCAACTTACAGCAGTGTGAATTCCAAAGGATGCCTGAGTAGGCCTTTGGTCACATATTCTTCAGGGAGAACACTGTGCACTCCCACCAGCACCACCAAGCACACATACCACGCAGCCTGGGAATCAGGGATGTTTTTTGTTTGGTTGGTTCCTTGGCTTCTTTCTGTGGTGGGATATTTTATATTTAGTCTATTGTTTCATTAAAAATATATCCCCGTAGAGCAGAGTTCTTAAAAGTGCTGTCAAGTCTCATTAATAGATACTGAAATCAACTTAGTGCTGTGGTTCTCAACCTTGGCTTGCATTACAATTTCCCAGGGAGCTTTTAAAACCCTGACTCCTGGCCACAGCCCAAGATCGTTTGAATCAGAATCACCGAGGGTGGGGCCCAAGCATATATATTCTTATAGCTCCCAGGTGACCTGACTGAAGCCAAGAGAGAGATTCCCTATCATGACTAGCATTTTATAATAAAATAGCATGGAATATAATAGAACAATAGAGTACAATATTAAGAATAAAGTGATTAATATGTATTATTGTTTTTATTTTTTTTAGGTTATAGGTGGGTTTAAAGATTCTCTTTTGTTTTTTATTGTTGGGGATTCATTGAGGGTACAAGAAACCATGTTACACTGGTTGCAATTGTTAGGTAAAGTCCCTCTTACAATCGTGTTTTGCCCCCAAAAGGCGTGGCACACACCAAGCCCCCACCCCCCTCGCTCCTTCCCTCTCTCTGCTCTTCCTTTCCTCACCCCTCCCTCAATATGTATTATTAATAAGAGCTGTGTACATTACTACAAAATCTGCCATTCAGTGGTGTGCGTGTGACTTCATCATGTTCTCATACAAATTATATTCTTTACTATGGTTTTCTCTTTGAAAGAATAACCTAGAAAAGGTAAGCATCTTGGCTACCAAGATTAGAAGCTATCCATAGAGTAGCTCAAGCTTGAGTGAAGGCTAAAGTGGAAGAACTCATACTAGAAAAAGTGCGAGCTACGTCTGTGCTGGGTATCACCATGTCACCTTCAAAGTCCTCCCCTTGGGAAGCTGATGCCAGTGCCTAGTCCCCCTTTCAAAGCAATTTTGGAACTCTTGTTCTGGAATGGTCACCAGAACTGGTATCCTATGAGGTCTCACAATGATGCTAATGAACTTATCCTCAAAAAAGTGCTACCTGCCTCCCTGCTGAACATCACTATTTCACCACTGAAGTACTCCCCTTGGCCCTTGGTAACCACAGTGATATTCAGCCATGAGGTGTGCTGTACTGTGTTAGGATGAGTTCTTGACCTTAATGTCCGACCTTGTCTGATAACAGCTCTGAGAAAGAGTTGCAAAATTGCTTTGAAGAGTGGACTAGGTGCTGGGGTTGGTGCACAGCAAGCGGAGGACCTTCAAGGTGACCACAGTGCTATTCAGCAGTGGGGTATGTAGCACTTTTGCTATGATGAGTTTGCAAACTTCATTATCAGCTCTGTGTGTGTCTGTATTTCACATGGAGATTTCCCTTCTTTTCTAGGATGTTCATCTATGCATGTTCCTTTTCCCAGCCCCTCTATGTGTTCTGTAAAAGGTGATCAGGATATTTCGTCCATATTCCTGAATATGTAATTCTAGATGTCTTTCTTTTTTTTTTTTTTTTTCAGTTTTTTGGTAGGGCCAGGTTTGAACCCATCATCTCCGGTATATGGAGCCGGTGCCCTACTCCTTTGAGCCACAGGCATCGCCTTTTCCAAATTTCTTTATATCCTGTACTTCTGCTTCCCTTGAATATTATTAGAAAATATGCACCATGATGTCTAAGTTAAATTTACATTGAAAATGAGTTTTAATTATATTCTGTTGATATTAACATGTATTACAGTGCTGCCACAGAAAGTTACTGAGCGTGCCAGTCCAACAGACACATTGCCACACCCAGGTTGCCACATACATCTCTCCCAAAAGAGATTTTTTTTTTTTTAAAGTAAGGATTTCCAGTTTTAGCTGTCCAGTTCATGACAGTGATGGGAGTTTTCAGAAAGGAAATAAGAGACAATAGCCAAACTCAAAAAGGGGGACCAGGGAAAAACTTATTTTTGAACAAGTGCTAAGGTAAGAAAATGGCTGGTAGACATAGTGACAACTTGTAGGCATGTCTAAAGCACGGTGACATTACCATTTCTGCCAACAGACAGGGTAGAGGAGGAGGCATCAGGGACTATGTTTGGTGTTGTTGCTGCTGTTGGCCTGGCTAAACTAGCCCCTGGGGACATTAGGTCACCTTTCCAAAGATCTTTTTTTTTTTTTTTATGTGAGTGAAAGGATCTAGCTGTTAAGTCTTTTTCCGATCCTATCTCCAAAACACCAGAAGATCCAACAGCAATACTTTTTTAAATTCTGCCACGTCCTATCTCTGGAATTCTACACTTTTCCCTATCTTAATCCTCCTAAATGCCAATAACCCAGCCAAAATTCCACCTCGTCACATGGAATGATGGGAATTCACGTGTAGAGCAGTTCACCCAAACCAGGCTGCTGCTAAGCATCTCATTATGTGAAATGTTCAACCGCCCTTTGTGTCACTATTACAGGGCTCCTACATTTTAAACTGTAAATATAGTTAAGTGTATTCCACTAGAATCATTGTGTTCTGAAATGTCATACTCAGAGCACAACATCAAATGTGGCAGATTGCTGGCAATCTGTTTTCTTTCTCCAAGGAAGCAAACAGGTGCACAGTTGTGTTAGAAAGACGTACAAGGAGATGAAGGTGAAAGGCACTCTATCAGCAGACTGACTGAGGTAAGGCAGGGCTTTGTGTTCTGTTTTGCTTTGGTTGAATTGGTCAAATGTGTTATTATGCTCCCAGACTAGATGGTGATAACCTGGATTAGATAAAATGGCAAGAAAATATAATTAAAGAAAAGGAAATACAGAAAAAGGAAGAAATAGTTTTAAAAAGGAAAAGAAATCTATTGACCACTCAAACATCACCCAGATGAATGGACACACGATGCTTCTCACTTCAATGTTAAGTCTTTTTCCGATCCTGTCCCCAACACACTAAAAGATCCAACAGCAATACTTTTTTAAATTCTGCCACGTCCTATCTCTGGAATTCTACACTTTTCCCTATCTTAATCCTCCTAAATGCCATTAACCCAGACAAAATTCCATCTCCTCGCATGGAATGATGGGAATTCAAGAAATTCATTCATTCAAGAAATCTATTGACCACTCAGAAAAGTCTTACTACTCAAACATCACCCAGATGAATGGACACACGATGTTTCTCACTGTCTTCTTCATCAGACACACAATTTGCCACCTTCCCACTGGGGAATCTACGTACAGCACAGAGTACTGTAAAAATGTGGGTTCTTGAATTTCTAACAACTACACAGATTTGGAAAAACTTTCAAGTTTATCAGAAAGGATCTGAAGTATGCAACACTTTCAGTAGGCCCCCAATCTGTAAATTCAACTTTTATTTTCTACTTCAAGCTCTCTCCATCTTTAATCTGAAAAGGTAACTGTTTCGAAGGAAAAAAAGCAGTTTTCATATTGTTTATTTAACTGTAATGCATGAACCTTTGCTACAAGAAGTAGATTAGCTTTTTTCCCTACTATTTTCAAGACCCAGTCCAGTCATATTCTCACACTTAGAATTTCTAAAATGTCAATAAATAATATCTTCATTCATTCACATTATCTCGTTCTTCTCCCTCCCTCTCTCCCATTACATTCTTCTCTTTCTCTTTTTCTCCCATCGACGTTACTTTGAATTCCTAGACTGCTTCTCTAGTGCTCTGGGACGAACTTCATTTAATTCTGTGTACCATATTTACTGTGCTTTAATGGTCTTTTGGACAGATTCCCTATATATCTAATTCTGTTGTTTTTATGCCAATTTCTCCTCTTGATAGCTTTCCTTAGATAAAAGACTTAAAGCTCATCTTTTCTTAAAACATATGCATAAGAACACACACACACTTATTTTATAAATAAGAAAGAACCAACAAATAAAATATAAATCTGTGCTGTCCAATATGAAAACCATTAAGTGAAAGGCTCACTTACATTTAAGTAAAATTAAATAAAATGAAAAATTCAATTTCTCAATAATGCCAGACACATTTCAAAGGCTCAATAACCTACTGTGGCTAGTGGCTATCAGATTGGATAGTACAGAAGAAAACTGCTATTACTGCAAAAGTTCTATTGAACAGCACTATTTTAAAGGATTGATAGGTTATGGAAAAATTTTGAAAAGCCAAAATGCATAATTCATTCTTCAATTTTTTTCCCCTTTCATACTTACATGCCCTCATTTACCCAAATGAAACATACAGATATGTTTCATTAAATGTCAATATTAGATATTATAAAAGATGTAAAAATAAAGCACTGTGAGGAAAAAAACCAAGCACCCCCCCCCCCAGGTATATGTAGGTCTAGGTGGAGTTTCAGAGTGAACAGCAAGGTCAAAGTCAGGACTTTGAATGCTGACTTCATGGGGTTGATTTTCTAAGGTCTTATTCATCTAATCACATTACATTGTAGTAAGGCCAAAATTGCTCAACTTTAGGCATTCTCCGCCTTCCTAATTTTACAATACTTTAATGATTTTATAAAGGGAAAGAGGAGAGTCACTTAAAATGTTTATTATCACATCCATACACTAAAGTCCCAAATAGTGTGTTACAGACGCTCATGGATGATAGGAAGTCATTCCTAAATCTATCACACTGACGAAACACTGAACACCTAACAGTACTGCAAAAACCAAAGTAAAATATTGTAACTACTTTTATACTTACAACTTAAAGCTAATAGAGCCTATTCTTAAGGGCAATTTGTTATTTTTAGTAGAGGATGATGACTGGCAGGGTGTAATTTAATATTCAAATATAATGAGATGACCTTGACTGATCCATTAAAGTAGGAGGTGTGAAATGCAGCTTTGCAGAGCAAATGCAAACAGATTAAAATAAACAAGCTACACTGCTAACCAGTTCTAGGTTTTCAGAGGTAAAAATGCATGCCTGGAGGGAAACAGACACTAGCTGAATTTAAGGAAATCCCTTCAAAGAAGTTTAATAACCAAAATAAAAATTAGATGTTCATTAATCTATCTACTCAATGAACTGTGCCTTCTTAAAGATAGCCCACGATACAGAGGGTACTAAAAAATGTATACATATTTTAAGAAAGAAAAAAAAACTGTATTAAAATTGTATATACCAGTGGCGCCTGTGGCTCGATGGAGTAAGGCACCTGCCCCATATGCTGGAGGTGGTGGGTTCAAACCCAGCCCCAGCCAAAAACTGCAAAAAAAAAAAAAAAATTGTATATGCCAATAACAAAAGATGAATACAAATCACATTTGAGCACTACTTGTAATTGCAAAAGTCAAATGTCACTTAAATACTACAAATTTAATAATTTTTCCTTTCTTAAAATGTGTATACATTTTTATACCCTTTGTATAGTTTTCACGTAGAAGGAATAAGTAAACTTTGCTTTTATATTCATGTAAAAGTCTAACATGAAAAGACTTTAAAATGTTTATCATTTAACATTTCACATTTATTCTAAAAGGTGAGGAAGAGATGGCTTACATGTGAAGAATCTAGAATATATAATAACATATAAAATTGCACCCACCTAAAATAACAAATTTCTAGGACTAAAAAAAGCAGAAAATTCTGTGATACTTATACTTGGGTGTTTGATCAAACTAAAAGATTTTCATCTTCTTTCATAGAGACTTTGTTAAGAGTAAGACCTGCATCCACCTAAAAGGATACAATGCAGTAATTTAAGAACACCACTTCTGACTTCCAATTTCTGGCCCAAAATGTAAAGACTTTGGAAGTCATACTTTCCATCTGCACAAGAAAAAAAAGGTGAAAAACTAAAAATCAACATATTTTCTTCTATCTAGCACAGAACTGAGATCACAGGACAGATCATCACCTCTATAACTAGGGACACAGAGAGATACAGAAAACCACAGCTTACCTTGAACAAAAAAACACACAAAACAATCTGTGAAACCAACATCCAATAGTCATACTTAAGGGGTAATTGAGCAATTGATGGAGACTGAACATGAATTGGCTTGAGAGTTAAATTCATGGAGGTCTCAGCCTGAGTAGGGAGTGGCATCAGAAAGCCCCTTCCTGCTTCCAGAAGAGAAGAAAGTAATCATTTTATAATAAACACTAAGCATTTCATTCTTAATACAAGCTTGCTCTTATAGGAAAGTATTTTATCAGCGCCTAATCCTTCTAGGAAAGGGAAATACCAAACTCCAGACATCCCCTTCTCTACCCACATTTCAGTGAGCCACATAGAGGAAGGAAAACACCCAACTCCAGTCCCCTCTAGCTTTCCTGTTTCACCTCAAGGGAGGGGACAAAACTGAGAATCACATATGAAGGTCACAGCCCAGGGACCTGTACTTACTAAAAGATTGAGACATAATCACAAGACTATAGAATGTATCCGCTCCTTACACACTTTACCACCACATCAATAGGGTTCCTGTACCATACAGAGAATTACAATGGACCAGTGTACCCCAGTTCCTTTTACCAAGTATCTCATGTCTGTCTTTCAACACAAAATTATAAAACATACTAACTAAAAAGCAAAGTTTGAAAAGACAAACCAAGCATCAACCAGACTCTGGGTTATCAGAGTCAGATTTAAAACATTTATGATTAATGTGCTAAGGGATCTGATGGAAAAAGTAGACAAAATGTAAAAATAGGTAGTATAAACAGAAGATGGAAGTTGTAATAGAGACCAAAAACACTGCAAGAAAAATAGAAAATGCCTTTGATGGGCTTATTAGTAGACTTGACACAGATAAGAAAAGACTCTCCAAATTTAAAGATATCCTTAGAAATTTCCAAAATAAAAAGGAATGAATGAAGGAAGGGAGGGGAGGAGGGAGGGCAGGAGGGGGGGAAAAAAAAAGAGAAAAATTTCTGAAAACTGTGTAACAGTCATAAATGGCATAATACACATGTAATGATAATACCAGAGGAGAAGAGAGACAGACATAGAAGAAAAATTTGAAGCAATAATGACTAAGAATTTTTCAGACTAATGTCAGACACCAAACCACAGATCAAGGAAGCTCCAAGGTCATCAGGAAGATACATGCTAAACAATCTACACAGAGGTATATATTCAAACTTCAAAAAATCAAAGATGAAGAAAAAAATCCTACAGGAAGCTGAGGAAAAAAATTACCTATAGTACCTACAGAGAGGCAAGGATAAGAATTATATCAGACTTCTCAGAAACCACATAAGAAGAGAATGAAATGAAACATTTCAAGTACTGAGAGAAAAACACCCGCCAACCTTCAATTTGGGGTCCAGCAACATTATTCAAAGTGAAAAAGAAATGAAAACTTTCTCAAACAAGAGACCGTGCCATCAGTAGATGTGTATTGCAAGAGATTTTAAAATAATTTCTTCGGAGAGAAAATAAAAAGGGTAGGTCAGAAACTCAAATCCATATAAAGAAAAGAAGAGAATTAAAGACAGAATAAATGAAGTTTAAAAAAGATTTAATTTCTTTTTCTTGTTATAAAACGTAATAGTTTGTTCAAAATAACAATAATGATATTTTTGGTGATTATAAATTAAAGATAAATGGAATTAATGATAGAATTGGTGTGAAGGATAGAAAGGAGAAATTAGGAATATATTTTTTAAGATATTTAATCAGTGAAGCACTGAAGTGTTATCTGGCCAAATCCAAGTCCACATGTATATTACACATTCTAGGACAATTATTAAAAAAATGTATAATTGATATGCTAAAAAGGAGAGAAAGTAGAATTATATATAATGCTTAGTTAAAATTGCAGAACGTGGAAGAAAAAAAGAAATAGAAAAGGGAAACAAATAGAAAACTATAACAGGTATAGTATTACAAATATAACAAAAATCCCTTTAAATTTCAGTAGTCCTACTACACCAATTAAAAGACAGAGACTGTTAAAGTGGACTAGAAAAGAAGACCCAACTGTATGCTCTACACAAGAAACTCAGTTTACGCTATGGAAACACTAATCAAAAGAAAGCTGGAATAGCAATACTACTTTCAGACAGAACACATTTCAAAGAAAAAAATAAAAAAAATCAAACAAATACTGTCAGGCATTAAGAGAGGAATTATATAATGATAAATAGTCAACTTTCCCAAAAGACATAACTTATCTTTAATGTGTATTGACCTAACAATGGTGTATCAATACATATGAAACAAAACTGATTATAACTGCAAGGAGAAATGGACAAATCCGCTATTACAGTTTGAGACTTAAACATCTCTTTATTAGTAACTGACAGAAGATTCCACAGGTAGAAAGATGAGTAAAGACATGGTTGGACTGAACATTACCATTAATCAACTAGATCTAGCTGACATTTATAGAATACTTTATACAACAACAGCAGAATACGCTTTTCATATTTACCAAAATTGTCCACATTCTGGGCTACTACATACACCTTATGAAATTTTAAATAGTATAAATCAGACAATATACGCTCTCAGGCCACAATGGAATTGAAATAAAAATAAAAAACACAAAGATAGCTAAAAAAAAATCCTAAATACCTAAAAATTAAACAACATACTTTGAAATCATACACTAAGTCCTGGAACAAATCGCAAGAGAAATTTAAAAATATGTTGAGGTAAATGAAAATGAAAACCCAACTTAACAAAATTTTTGAGATGCAGTAAAAACAGTATTGAGAGAAATTTATAGCAGTGCATGCATATTTTAGAAAAGAAAAAAGTTCTATAAACAATCATTTAAGCTTAGGAAACTAGAAAACTAAAAACAAGTTAAATGCAAAGCAAGCAGAAGAAAAGAAATTAAAAAAAAATTAAAGCACGTATTAGTGAGATTGAAAACAAGAAATCACTGGAGAAAATCCCCAAAACCTGGCTTAGCGCCTGTGGCTCAACGGGCTAAGGCGCCAGCCACGTACACCTGAGCTGGTGGGTTCGAATCCAGCCTGGGCCCACCAAACAACAATAATGGCTGCAACCAAAAAGTGGCCAGGCGTTGTGG
>CAUYON010130878.1:0-19757 GCA_963573935.1 Arctocebus calabarensis | reverse complement strand
TCTAAACGGGCTCGGCACCTGTGGCTCAACGGGCTAAGGCACCAGCCACGTACACCTGAGCTGGCGGGTTCGAATCCAGCCCGGGCCCACCAAACAATAATGATGGCTGCAACCAAAAAATGGCCAGGCATTGTGGCAGACACCTGTAGTCCCAGCTACTTGGGAGGCAGAGGCAGGAGACACATTTGAGCCCAGGAATTAGAGGTTGCTGTGAACTGTGATGCCACTGCACTCTACCCAGAGCAACAGCTTGAGGCTCTGTCTCAAAAAAAAAAAAAAAAACTTTAGAACCTTTTCATCTTGCAAAACAAACTCTAGACCCATTGAACAATTCCCCATTTGCTTCTACCCCCATTCCCTGGCTACCACCATTTTACTTTTTATTTTTATAACTTTGACCATTTTAAATGTCTCCTGTAAATGGGTATTATACAGTGCTTTTCTTTTTGTGACTGGCTGACTTCATTTAGCATAATATCCTTAAGTTTTATCTATGTTATCATGTGACAGGATTTTTTTCCTTTTCAAGGCTGAATAATATCCCATTATATGTATGTGTCACATTTTCTTTATCAATTTATCCATCAATGGGTATATGAGTTGCTTCCACCTCTAGGCAATTGTAATAATGATCACATGGGTGTACAAATATCAAAGATCCTGCTTTCAATTCTTTTGGTTATATACTTAACAGTGTAATCGCTAGGTCATATGGTAGTTCTATTTTTAATTTTTGTAAGACTATCCATACTATTCCCCATAGCGGTTGTAGGATTTTACATTTCGACCAATAGTGCACAAAGATTCCAATTTCTCTACATCCCCATCCTCCTCAACAGTACTTTTCTGTTTTTATGGCAGTAGTCATCCTAATGGATGTGAGATGATGGATCACTCTAGTTTAGCCTTACAATTCCCAGAGGATTAGTGATGTTGAGCATCTTTTCATATACTTGTTAGACATTTGTATATCTTCTTTGAAGAAATGTCTATTCAAGTCATTTACCCATTTTTTAAATTGAGTTTTTTTTGGTTGAGTCATAGTTCTTAATATATTCTAAATATTAACCTGTTATTGATGATTTGCAAATATAGTAGAACCTGTGTAAATTGACACCCAAGAGACTGTAAGAAACTGAGGTGGTCAACATCAGGACCTAGGTCTACTGTATTGATACATGCAGGTCGTACATGTCTGCTGTATGAAATTAGGTCAACTTAAGAAGGTGGTCAATGTAGAGAGGTGGTCAACGGAGGTTCTACTGTATTTTCTCCCATTCTATAGGTTGCCTTTTTATTTTATTGTATATCTATTAGAAGTGGTCAATGTAGGAAGGTGGTCAATGATGGAGGTTCTACTGTATTTCTCCCATTCTATAGGTTGCCTTTTTATTTTATTGATGATTGTTTTCTTTGATGAGCAGATGTTTTTAAATGTGATGAAGTAGATGTACAATAAGTCTATTGTTGCTTTTATTCCCTGTGCTTTTGGTGTCATATCCAAGAAATCATTTTGAAGTCCAATATCATAAAGGTTTTCTAATGTTTTCTTCTAGTAGTTCTATAGTTTTAGGTCTTCTGTTTAGATCTTTGATTCATTTTGAGTTATTTTTTTCTATACCTTGCATAAAGTAAAAGTTCAAATTCACTCTTTTGATTATGGGAGATTCTGTTTTCCAAATAATACCAGTTGTTGAAGAGACTGTCCTTTCCCACTTGTGTGGTCCTGATACACTTATAGAAGATCATTTGATCATATGTATAAGAGTTTATTTCCAGGTTTAAATTCATTCCATTGGTCTAATGTCTGTCTTTATCCCAGTATCACACTGTTTTGCTTACTATAGCTTTGTAATATGTTTTAGAATCTGAAAGTATAAGGCTACTAACTTTGTACTTGAAGACTTATATAAGGTTTCAAGACACTTTTTTGGCTATTCTGGGTCCATGTTTTAGAATCTGAAAGTATAAGGCTACTAACTTTGTACTTGAAGCCTTCTACAAGGTTTCAAGAGACTGTTTTGGCTATTCAGGGTCCCTTGAGATTCCACACAAATTTTAGG
Source organism: Arctocebus calabarensis (assembly GCA_963573935.1). Classification (NCBI taxonomy): domain Eukaryota; kingdom Metazoa; phylum Chordata; class Mammalia; order Primates; family Lorisidae; genus Arctocebus; species Arctocebus calabarensis. The sequence goes on along the minus strand of CAUYON010130878.1, from coordinate 17,694 downwards.
ATCTTTAATTCTATTTCTGTAATTGGGCTTTTGATAGGGATATCATTAAATTTATAGGTTGCTTTGCATAGGGTGAACATTTTAACAATATTAAGTTTTCCAATCCACAAACACAGAATGTCTTTCCATTTATTTGTGTCTACTTTCATTTCTTTCATCAATATTTTATAGATTTTTTTGTACTCTTTATGTCTTTCACTTTCTGGGTTAAATTTATTCCCAAATATTATATTCTTTTTGATGTTATTATAAATGGGATTGTTTTCTTAATTTCTTTTTTGGATTGTTTGTTGTTGGGGTTAGATTTTTATATGCTGATTTTGAATCCTGAATTTGTTTATCATAACAGGTATTTTTGTGGATCGTATCAGGTATTTTTGTGGAATCTTTAAAGATCACATCACTGATAAGCAGAGATCATTGTATTTCTTCCTTTCCAATGTGGGTGCTTTTATTTCTTTTTTGTGCCTCATATCTATGGCTGGGACTCTTAGTACTAGATTGACTAGAAGAACCAAGAATGAGGATGCTTGCTTTTTTTTTTAATTTGTTTTATCTTAAACATAAATTTAATTGAAAAGTTTTCTGAAATATATTACATGGCCTTCTGTCTTATTAGCCATAGCTTGATGTATCTTTATGATTTGAGGTTATCATTATGAACTCATTGACATACATAGATATGATGTTCTGTGCTCTCAAGAGTTTTGGCTTCCACAAAAAAAATGACTCAGGTCACCTTATAATCAGTGCTGTTATTACTGAGACCTTTTTTCCTGCCAGGGACTAATATGTACTTCACATACATATTTCTTTTAATCCATGTGATAGCATTATGAGCTAGGTTGCTACTCTGCCCATTTTTCAGAAGAGAACACCGAGGCTCAAAGTCACAAAGCAAGTAAGAAGCCCAATTGCATCATGAACCAAAATTTGTCAGAATCCAGACTCTACACTCCTCACTATAAATATCCCTCCAGGAGACTCTTAACTTACTTTTTCCCTAGTGACAGCTGTTATTTTTTAGCATGTACACTTCCAACAGGCTTCTGCTAATATTATGTGCTCTTTCTTGGAATTGAGTATGCAGATTGTTAAATTATAAATTTTATCTTTAAACTCATTTTAAATCCACTGATTATGGTGTGAGGCCCTGCAGGTGGACCCAGACATCTCCAGAGAGTCAAATTCATGGACTTTGTGATAACCCTTTTCTGTGCATGCATGCCATTTTTTTTCAGACGTGTAAAGGATCAAAATTGGACTTCCAGATGATTAAAATAACAAGTCCCATTGATTGATATGTGCAGACATTTCTTATGTCTAGTGTAGTGCTCTTCACATCAATTGTAGCAGATTCTTTTCTCAAATATAAAATTAATAAAAGAAAAACTACTCTGGTTGAAGATGAGATGAAAATCTTAGAGCCTAGAATTCAACCCTCTCCTTCACCTTCTTTTTTTCACCATGACACCCACTGAGGTTCCCCCCTTTCCCACTGAGGAATCTTGGGAGCTCCACAGAACATGACTGGAAAGTCACAGTCCTAGGGCTCCTTCCAATAATAAGAAAAAAGAAAACACTAACAAAATGCATAAGATTTTGCTAAAAGAGTAAACCATAAAAAATATAGCAAATAAAACAACCCTTACTTTGGTCCATTGCTAAGAATTAATACCGTCTGGTAATTGAAAGGATTAAATTCCAAATCAGGGATTCACCCTCTGTTGTACATTCTCCTTCTGATGTTCTTTGTTACCAGAGCAAGTCCTGAGGCTCACCTGGTCACAGGTGTGTACCTCCTAAACCCCAGCCTTCATGGCCTCTCACCCGGGTCAAAAAGCAGCCTGTTGGCTTATAGAAAAGATCTAAGTGCTGGCTTTTGTGGCTGCTTTGGTTGTATAGAAAGATTATAGAACAGATGCTTGAGACAAAGTAAGGAACCTAGGGTTTACTGTGAATATTGCTGCTCCCACTGTTTTTCTGCTTAATAGTTCTGAAACACTCCAGATAATTAAGCAGCCATGGAGCATTATTTGGTTACTAAATGACAATTGGAAAAATAAATCCAATTTTTATAGACATTCGCAAAAGGATATTAAAGTGACCCAGCATGTCTCTGTTTGGGGGGGAGGGGGTTTCTTTGTACTATTTATTCACAGGAATCACAACCAAGAAAACATACTTAGGGCAATGATGTGTTGTGTATGCAATGAGGGTTTGAGGTAAGCAGAACACAAAGTAAAAGTGCAGTTCCTAATGGGTGAAAATGACCTTGTCCTGACCCAGAGAGAAACACAGTCCCATCAGCTTTCCCTGCCCCAAAAACTACTCTAGGTGTACTGGGTGGGAGTTGTAACTGGCATCAATTTCCTTATATTTTTAAGCAAGTTACTTAAAGTTGCTGAGACTTGGTTATCTCATCTGTAAATTGGGAATAATAAATACATATTCAGAGGATTGATGTGGCAGATTAAATAAAATGATATACGTGTATCTATCCATAAATCAGAAGACACATGGGCAGCCATCAGGAAAGGAACTGTTAGTGGTAGCACTACGTGAGTGAAGGCTGAACAGTGGCAAATCCTTTCCCACTTTCCTCAAGTCATTCATTCTCCTCTCCAAGTTTATAATGAAGGATACAAAACCTCTTGGTTTTAGTTAGTAAATAAATAAATAAATGTTTCATTATTGGATATCCAGACAAGTGGATCTCAATCCTTGGACACATGTGAATGAATCACTTGGGTTTTCTCCCACCCCCCGCCAATTCTGGATTAATCAGTCTAGAGAGGAGCCTAGATAAACAATATTTTTAACAAGCACATCAGGTTTCTCAATGTGCATACAAGTGGAGAACAATGACTTAAACTATTAAGTGGTTTCCTAATAGTTTTCCTGGTCCAAAATTCTCCCCACTCCAGTTCATTCTCTAGTGTACTGGTTTAAGTCATCTTCCTAATGATCAAATCTGACCTTATATTCATTCTCTTATTTAAAAACCTTAGTTTCTCCTATGCACCAATTCCAGTAAGTTGACTGAGGCTTTTAAAAACCCTAGTAGAGAACAATTCCAAGAGTCAGTCTGGGCTCAGCAGGAAAGAACACCACTCGTGACAGATTGGGGACATAAAAGATCCTACACAGGGCATTTGTCTGGCTGTATTCCTGTATTTGCCTGTGAGCCAAAGCTATCTCTGTAATCAATTTCTTACTTTCCTCCCCAGCATGAAACTTGAACTGCATGACTTTGATCATGCTGTTCCCTCTGCCTGGAATGGCCTTGCCCTTCTTTCCTCCCAATAATCTCCTAAACCTACTTCTAGGTTCAGGCTGAAGGTCACCTTTTCTGTAAGGATTCCTGACTCCCCCAGATATAATAAGCGTCCCTCTCTGCCTCTAAACATGGCATTTTCCCCTATCTTTGAACCCATTTTGTCATACCACGTGGTAATTTCCTCTACATGTTTGGGTCTCCTATACGACGTGCATCACTGATGCTCAGTGAGTGGTAGCTGAATGAATGAATGAACAAATGAGTGGACCTGTATTCATTATCGAAACATTATCACTTACTCATCTTTGTTCCTCGGTGCCCGGTGAGTAACCAACGCATAGTAGGAGTTCAGGAGGAGTCTGCCAAGCAGCTGAATCGTGCAGCACGGTGTTCTGGGCTCATTCTGAGTCACAAATCACAATCCACCAGAGAACTTCCATCTGGGGAGGCTGCTCCCCACAGCAGCTTTTCCTTTCAGTCTTCAGGCCCATTTTGTTCCCTATTCAACAGGAAATAATTGAATGCTAGCGCCAACTCAAAAATAACTCGCGAAGCTATAAAAATTGTAAAAAGGTCTATTAGTAACATTACGCAGAATGCTTTAAGGCAGCCCTGCAAAGCGCCAAGCTTCTAGCTCCCGCAGTTTCTTCATGCAAGGTGTTGCACGTGTTCTTATCTGTGCGGTCAAGGCAGCCTCGGAAGCCTCGCCTGTGTCATTCAGCATTACTGACTTCTCAGGATGGCAAAACTGATCAGCTGCTCTGCGGGGAGAAAAGCAAAAATGGTCAGGGACCGCTCAGGATTGTCCCTAAACAGTTAATGTTGTGTGGAAGAAATGTCACATCTGTCCTTTCTTACCCCATCCCATCTGAAACAGTAGTACCATACTCTTGTCAACTAAAGGTGACATTCTGCCCCCAAATAATTCTTTTATAAGTACGCTATTGCTGAGATTCCCCAAGAGTTAAACTTTCCTGATTCCTTGTCATTTGCTCATTTAAATCGGCATCACTATGGAGCGGAAACTATTTTGGCTCCGTGCTTAAGTGGAATATCTAATATAGAATTACATTACAATGAAATATGCATTAATGCAAGCCTCATAAAGTGCTTTTCATGTTCTGCGGGCATCCAAAAGTTTAAAATTCACATAATCTTATTTTAGTCGCTGCTCAAATGATAATACATCAGGTTAATATGCTTAATTAAAAGTCACATTTGAAATATTCAAAGGAATAGTTCATTTGCTATTGACATTTGCTATAACACAGTTAAGTGTTGTGGAAACAAGACAATGAGGTGTGGTACCCCTTTCAGGAACAGAAGGGGATAGTTTTATGATTTTTAGGAAGCAGTATGTGTTTGAAACCCAGGAAAATGCAGCTAACCGTGCGCTAAAATATTTGCCATTAAACCATTAATAATAAATTTTTGGTTAAAGAGACACTCTCAGAATAATATCCAAACCACTTAACTGTCCACTTTTAAATGAAGATTGATGAGAAATAGACATTTCCAAGCACCATTTACTTCATAATTCAGATCTGCTTAGTTGACCACTGGGCACATTGGAAAGGGACAGGACTGTCCCTTTTGGTTCCCGATACACTAGCTGTCCCCACCCCTTGATTCTGAATTGATAATAAAACAATTGAGCTCATTCTACTCACAGACGTCTTGACATCCAATTTATAAAGCTTTATCCTTTTATTCTCCTGCCCTAAAATCCATGTTTGGTTTTAAACGGGCCGCGATCTGCTCACTCAACCGCGGCTCCAGCCTCTGCTTCTCCCACCAGGGAGTCAGAAGCTTGGCATGGGGGTCACGACCAGGCCAAATTCCACTTTCTAGGGGTCGGGCTGCCAGCAGATTTTCAGTGTTTTCAAAACTCTTTCTCAGGACTGCCTCCTAATTTACTCTCTCCTGCATCACGGAGGGAAAAACACAGGTCAGACAGGGTGCAAGGCCAGACCTGCAGGGAAGGAAAGAGCAGAAGAGCCGGGAGGAGAGTGAGCGCCATGGCTGTGCCTGGGGTCCAGCTGTGCCCCCAGGGCAAGAAGTTCAGGTGTCCTGGTTGGACCTCCCAGGGCCTGCCTCCAGGGCAGGACCCAGCAGGCCTGACAGAGGAGGGGAATAGCTGAGCCCAAGGCCACGATGGGGAACTGCCAGGAGATGAATGGGATGAATGTGGACCACCCTCCGCCAAAGTGGCCCCTCCATCAACCCCGCGGACAGCCAGGAGACCGGAGCTGGGTGCAGGTCAGCACTGCCACGGGGCAGGCAGCAGCATGCATTGGAAGCAGAGCGTTCAGCCTGCCTGCAAGTGGAGGATGGCGGAGCTGGGGTGAGCCCAACTCCACCAGTACCATTACTCCTTCCTACTACCACCAAAACTTGATGGAAAAATCAAAATTGTTTTACTAATCAATGATTTCAGATTTCATTTCAGTAGCGATCTGATGCTACTCATACAAAGGTGAATTTTCTGTTCAGGTTTCAAGCTTCAGTTTTTTCAGTTTGGTTATTTTGCTCCTTGTGGTGCTATGATGGAGTTCCCTGTTCTGCCCCCCAGTCTCAGGTTTTCATCACTTTTCTTCATTCATATATCGAGTCCCATACAGCCACCCACGTGCAAAACACACACACGAGAAAGAAAGAAAAAGAAAAGAAAAACCAAAACACACACATACACAGTGACCAAAATAGTTTACCAACTCTATAAGGTTGCCTCTAACAGGAAGTATCCCTTATGCCCTATACAGGATGTATTATGAGCATGAGAAAGCAATGTGTTTTTTGGGTTATGGCTGTGCTGAAGCTGGGACTGGCTCTCCGTTTTAAGTGGTTGGATTCTTGAAAGTTGGTGATTTGATTTTATGACCCTTTAGAGCAAGTGCCACTTGCAAAGGTCAACTAGAGTGGAAAGTTCAGGCCCCACAGCAGGCAGTAAGTTATTAATGTATTTTCAAAGCTCCTTGTCAAGATCCTTAAAGGGATCAAACAAGATCAAGAAAAATTGACAGCAGAATGTTAAACAGCACAAAAACTTCAGATTTGCAAGAGTGGTGTTACAAGAGAGGAAAGATCCAGGTCTTTCGGGATCCAGGGAATGGATCAAACTAGTGAGGGAGAACAACACAAATACCTCCTAGCAACTAAAGACGTCTTGTGACAGAGACAGGAGAGGCTGTGTACAACATATGGAGGTTAGCTAACTACCACCAGGGTCAAGAGTGACAGAAATTACTTCCAGGTGATGAGTGGGCAGGTCTGATAATGGAGACCACAGGAGTCTGGGTTTTGAATGCTATGTAGGGTTTTGAATCCAGGAGATGAAGAAAGGGGACTGTGTCAGACAGGACTAGGGTTATCCAGACCTCAGCATTGCCTCAACATCTCAGAAAGATGGTGGAAGGTCATTTGCTCTTGATGGTCCATGGCTGCTGTGTATTCAAGCTGTTAACAATAGTGCAGTGAAACACTCTTTGGTATCATCAATGATCTTAAAACCAAGAGATTATGAACTACTTTGTGGTTTTTTTAATAAATAGGCTTTCCTTTTTAAGAGTGGTTTTGGATTTACAGGGCAAGAAATGAGCAGAAAGTATAAATGCCACATACTCCATCTCCCCTATAATTAACAGCTGTATTAGTGTGGAGCATTTGTTACAGTTGATGAGCCAGTACCAATACATTACTGTTAACTGAAGTCCAGTTTACACGGGGGTTCACACTGTTGTTTTATGGGTTTTGACAAACATATGATGACATGAATCCTCCATTACAGTAGCACAGTAATTGTTTTTTTAAAGGAAGTTCAGATTTTGATTTTTATTTATTCATTTTTTTAATTCATATTAATACAAAGGTACAAACTATTAGGTTACAATGTTTGCATTTGGTAGGTGAAGTCCCTGTTGTAGTTGTGTCCCTCACCCAGGAGGTGTGCCATATACCCTTACATTGTGCCCATTAGGTGTAGCACACCAATCACCCTCCCTCTTCCCCTGCCTCTCCCCGTTCCCCTTTCCCCTGTTCCTTTTCCCCTCCACCCCTTCCTCTTCCTCTCTACCCCCAACTTGAATTAAATTGAGTTTTTCACAATGAATACATGGGGGCATGTATTAATTCATCTACTGGCTTTATATTAGTATTGAGTGCATTGGATACTGGCTTTTCCATTCTTGTGATACTTTACTAAGAAGAAAGTGTTTCAACTCCACCCAGGTTAATACAAAAGAATAGGATTCCATGGTATCCATATACCACAGTTTATTCATTCATGGGTTAATGGCCACTTAGGAGATCTATTTATTCTTGATTAAAACACATGTAGGCAGAAAAACAGATAGTGCTTGTACATACGGCGGAAACATCCATAGAAAAAACATCACCTTGTTGATGTACATTGCAAGCAGGAAGGGAGGAGGCTTTCAGAATCTTTACTTTTTTTCTTGGTAAGAAAATTTTATCCAAATCTGCAACTTCTGGTAGAACATGGAAGTTGGGAATTAGTCTAGTTAGGGCTTAAAGAATAAATTTGGAAGAACTGGCACAGCTCCATGTAAAAACTATTGCATGCACTTGATTTTTCCCCCACATAGCCCAGAAAATCTGCGCCCACTACTACTTGTACATTCCGGAGCAGTATGAAAACACGCTCATCAGGAGTTAGAGGGCAGAGTGACCTGTGATTCCTCAGTCACATTTAGAGTATTCCCCCTAAGTACATTGGAGAAGAAAGATCTTATGGGATATTTTGATATCTACAGTGGGTGGCTATAAGATGGCAGATGTTTGTGGAAGAAGTCAGAGGGGAAGGGAGAGGGGGAGGGGTGGAGGTGGGCTGGAGGAAATTATTTCTAAGTTCCGGTGATAGGAAACAGGAAAAGCCTCAGGGCACAAGAAATGGAATCAATCTACTCACATTAATAAGAAGAGATGGAAAACATAAAACTGAAAAGATCTGTATCTCCTTTTCCTCTTGAATCAAAATTCATTTTGCTCCATGTGGCATAAGCTAAGGAAGGGACTTCTCATTTTGCACTGTCTGGTCCATGGTCTAAGTTGGTTTCTTTTTTTCTTTCCCACATTTAAGAGGAAAGTTCCTTTCCTGTTCGTTCACCCCTACTCTACCTCACCCCCCACAAATCTACCTTTATAGATTGTTTCTTTAATTATGGGAGATAGTGATCTTTTAAAAGAGGAAATCTAGCCCTCACTTGGATATCACTTGCCAGTTTTAGAGAATTTAGACTTCCTTCCTCTTTCCTTCCTGGCTGAAAGAGCCTCTACAAGTTCTAGTTGAAATTCTACAGGAATACGTTCCCAGCTCCCCACTGCACTCTCAGAATACTTGCAAGGACCATTTATGAGCTTTTTCAACTGGAATTATCCTAATAAGACTTATTTTTTAATGTGTGTATTCTGCCTACTGACAGATTTAAGATCATTACCGCTAAGGAAAAAATTATTTCATCTCAAGATATATGCACATTAGGCTAGAGAAAATGGGATCCTGACAGGGATACTCCTGTGATCACTGATTTTCAGTGATCAAAGATATGATACCTCATTGATTCAACAAATATTTATTTAGTTCCGACCAAGCACCAAACACTGTACTAGATGCCGTGGATAGATGGGGTGGCTCCTGTTATCACGCAGTTTATAATCTAACAATATATTGAGGGAAAAAGCAAAATTCAAAAGAGACAAGTGGCATAATTACATGACTTGATCATAGAAGGCAGAAGCTACATGAGAGGAGGGAATGAGGAAGGGCTATGTAAACAGAAAATGAGAAGAAGCCAACCAGGAGTGGCTGAGAGAAGAACGTGCTAAGAAAATGTAACAGCATGTGCAAAGGCCCTGTGGGCAGTGGGGAGTTTAGTGCATTTACGAAACAGAGAGAAGGTCAGTGTGGCTGAAGAGTGGTGAGAGAGGGAGTTTGTGAGAGAGATCTAAGGGAAGCCGGAGAAGCAGACAACTCACAGGGCTGGAGGCAGGCTATTCTAAGTGAACTGAGCATCCATCAAAAGGTGTGAAACAGGGGAATAAAGTGAAATGATTTACTTTCTTATAGCTCACTCTGATTTTTGTGCCAAGAATTGTAAGAAAACGAAGGCAGCTTCTGGGAGACCAGTTAGAAGGCCATTGCTATAGTTCAAGCAAGAGACAACAGTAGCCTGAATATAGGGACTCGTGACACCTCGAGATTTACTCTGGAGTAGAATCTCAAGACCTTCAATGCACTGAGTGTGTGGAGGGGGTGAGGGAGAAATCAGGACGAATTCACAGATTCCTGACTTAAGCAACCATGTGGATGGTGGCACCATTTACAGAGATGGGGACGACTGAAGGGCAGGGAGGGCTCAAGAGTTCATTTCCAGACATGTTAAGTTAGAGACTGGCCAATGAAGATAGTGAGTGGCCATTTAGATACTACGCATCTTGTACGTATGAGTATCTTGTACTCATACTACATATGAGTTCAGAGCTCAGAATATATCTGAATATGCATATATAAAATTTGTTCATCTATTATTGTTTTTGTTTTGTTTTGTTTTTTTGTTTTTTGTCAGGGGCTAGGTTTGAACCCGCCACCTCTGGCATATGGGGCCAGAGCCCTACTCCTTTGAGCCATAGGCACCGCCCCTCTATTATTGCTTTTTAAAGCCATGGATGAGATCCCCTAGAGAGACAGTTTAGGAGAAGAGAGTGGGTCTCAGGTCAGATGCTCCTGGAACACCAGCATGCAGACCTGGGTATCTGGATAGGAGTCTGAGGAGGGTCCCCTGAGTTAGAGGGGTGCAGGGTCCCGAGAGCGCAGCTGGGCGAGTGTAAGGAGTGTCCACTGTGCCAAGGGTCTGAAGGATGCAGAGAGTCCTCGGAGTTGTCGATGTGGGGGTCGTGGGGAGCTTGACCAGCGCAAGTTCAGTGGAGCAGCAGGAGCAAGAGCCAGTCGGAGGGAGATTGAGGCATGAATAGAAATGAGAAAGCGGAGGCAGTGCCCATAAATTAACTCTTCTGAGCGTCTGAGCTCTAAAGAGGAAAAGAGAGATGAGGGGGAATGTGGAAGAGAGTTGAATAGGGCAGATGCTAGATCACGTTCGTATGTAGCTGAGGGAAAAGTGGGGAAGGAGAGGACACGGAAGGGACTCCCTGAAAGGTGTCAGAGGGGGATCCAGATCCCGGAGGAGGGGCTGGCCTTCGGTTTCTCATCGGAGAAGTGACGTCATTTGAAGAAGGTTCCATTGACAGTAGTGTACACAATGGGAGAAGTGCCGGAGAAAGGAGGCCCTTTACGAGGCTGCCAGGAGCGTCTCCGTGAGAGCACCAGGCAGCAGCTGCTGTTTCCTGAGTGCCCAGTCTGTGCTGGCACCACCCTCCATCCTTCCCACTCTCTCATCCTCACTCAGCCCTCAGGGGTACGTGTTGCTTCCAGAGATGGAGGAGCTTGTCCTGGGTTACACACTCACGAGTAAGAGGAAGGTCTCTGGGGGCAACGGAACCCAGGTTGATCTGACTCAGTAGTTTTTCCCCACTGAGTTGCTAGAACGCAAGGGCCCAGGGTGGGTCACAGGAACGGATCTGGACTGAGCCCACAGTCACCTGTTTGCTGGAGATCACCGCAGTGACCCCCACCACCACCACCACTGCTCCTGCTCGTTCAAAGAGTCTTATTCAGGGAAGGCTGGTACCATTCGCCTGCCCCCACCTCTGCCTGCCTCTTGGTAAAGGAGGTACTTTACCTCAAGCAAAGGAGAGAAGTGATGTGGGAAAGAGCAGCTGCCTTGTCTCAGAGAGGCCCCTCCCTCTACCGCCTCTTCTACCAAAGGCAGACTGACAAATATAGCGGAAAGAAAGATGGATACATTAGGACCATCTAAATAATTAGAAGATTTGGCAACTGTGATCTTAACCTGACAAACTCAACTAACATAGCCAGCTTTAAGAATCCATGTTTTAAACATCAGTAGCCTGAGGGTACAGGTATATTATAAATGGAACCGTATGTTGGGGGGGGAAGCAAACAGAACTAGCTTTTATGATTATTATTATGCAAAGTACATGCTAGACTATCTGGGGTCTGGTAGATTTTTTTTTAATCCATAGGCATCCTATTTTCTACTGGTTAATACCATAAAAACATTATTTGGAATTTCTACTTTGAACACACCAAAAAAGGAACACTGTGAACCACTGAGGAAGAACTGGTTCACAAGTAAAACAAAGACCAGACCCTGCCTCCTCTTTCCCTGGCTGTGTTAGTCTGGCTTCTCTAGAGAAACAGAACCAATAAGATTAGATAGATAAATGACAGATAGATAGATAGATACATACATACATACATACATAAATGTGTTATAAGGTATTGGCTCATGCAACAGACTGAGAAGTCCTAAGACCTTTACTTGGCCAGCCAGAGACCCAGGAAAGCCAATGGTGAGGTTCCAGTCTGAGTGTAAAGAAAACCAGGTGAGCTAAAGGTGTACGTTCCAGTCTAAGTCCAAAGGCAGAGACCGATACCCAGATCCTAAGAGTGGCAGAGAGATTCACTGAATTCTCTCTTACACATTTTTCTTCTGTTCAGGCCTCCAGCAGGTGAAGGCCACCCATGTTACGGAGGGTCATCTACTTTACTCAGTTTACTGAGGTAGATGTTTCTCATCCAGAAACACCCTCACAGAAGCACTCAGAATATTAGACCAACTGTCTGGGCTTTTCATGGTCCAGTGAAGTTGGCACATAAAATTTATCATCACACTGGTCAATGACCTAGAAAATGAGAGAGTCAGAGCAGGTCAATGGAAAGATCAGGACCTCTCTACTGTCTTCACACAGTCCAGAGGCTCCACCATGCTGCTCCCTCTCCTCAGGAGTCAGTGGAAGGGTCATGTGACTTCCCCTTTTACAAGCTGGGATGAGGAAGATGATGTTTCAACAAGAGCAGAGTGGGGACTTCCTGATTTGGGAGGCAGAGGCCCAAAGTCATCATTCAGATGTTGTGTGGAAGTTCACCTATCTGGGGAGAGCCTATGTAACATTATCAGACTCCCAAGGAGTCTATGGCCTAAACAGTTTAGGAATCTCTACTCTAGAGTGAACAGAATCATCCTTAGGAAGCTAAATGTCAAAACCAAGACCTGCTGACATTCTGTGTATATTTGAATTGAATTTTTAAATACAATAGAAGCTCTGTGAATTGACCAAACACCCAAGAGACTGTAACAAGCTCATCAACACATGGAGGTGTTCAATATAAGGAACTCGGTCTACTGTGCTTTGATATGTACCTGTAGTACATATCCAGTTCTTGAAAATTAGGTCAACTTAAAGAGATGGTCAATGTAAGGAGGGGGTCAACTATGGAGGTTCTACTGTATTAGTTACAGGAGAAATATACTTCAGAGCAATGGATGTGCCATTTCAGCTGACTTTTTGGGCCTTACTGATTACATCATCATTAATTGTGAGATAAGATATAAAACATTGTACATATGGTATCCTGTAATGTAACTGCCATACAGACTCCGGTCACTGGAGACCTCGTGGTCTCACTGGGAACAGTGAATAAATCATACAGAGTAAGAACCTGAAACTTCAAAATGAAAAGCAGTCAATGAACAGATGATGGCACCCATGGAGTAAACAAGCCATGTGAAGCTAACCCTAGGAGAAACACCTCTGGAAGGGGAAGGACTTCTAGTATCCACACTTGAAGATCAGACCAGACCAGATCAGCAAGGGTCGGGGGGCTCCTAAGAACTAAGGGAAAGCCTCAGTACATCCACACACTTCCCTCCCTCCCCATCCGTATCTGTTGCCACTCTGACAGATCTGTTCTGATTAAAAACATATTGCCTCGCTCTGCAGTGGAGGTCATTGTAATCTGAGCTTCTAAGCAAAGGTGGGCAGGGGCTTCCCTTCTCATTCCCCAGACGGTTTGGGGTATGGTTATTACATGGTTAGTCTGTAATAACCTTCCTGTATGAGTTTCCGAGAGTTGTTATAACAAAGTACCACTAACTGTGTGGCTTAAAACAACAGAAGTGTATTCTCCCACAGTTCTGAAGGCCAGATGTTTGAAAAGAAGGTGTCAGGAGGGCCATGCTCTCTCTAGCATGCGTCCCTTCTCTAGGGAGGAATCCTTCCTCCCCTCTTCTGTCTTGTGATGATTTCCGGCAGTCCTTTGCATACCTTGGCTTACAGGTGCATCACTTCAATCTCATCCTTTGTCTTCACATGGCATTGTCTCCGTTGTGTCTGTGTCCCTATCTAAAAGTTTGTCATAGGACACCAGTCAGACTGGATTTAGGGCCCACCCTAATTCATTATGACCTCATCTTATCTTGATGATATCTGCAGAAAACTCTATTTCTAAATAAGGTCACATTCATAGTTATCGGGGGTTAGGGCTTAAATATATCTTTGCAGGAGATGTGATTCAACCCACAATGCTTTAGATATGGAAAATTCCTCCTCTTCTCAACTGGAATGTGTTGCTCCCAGAGTGATGGTATCCAGGGGACAGGCAGCAATCCACTCAATTGATATTTGTTGAAGCAGGCATTCTTCCTTCCTTTCTTCAGGATGCCATTCTCTTACTCCTTTTCTCCCTCCCCAACCCCATCTTCCCCTCTTTCACTCCCTGATCTCTGCTCTTTTCTGTCTCTCATCTCTTCCCCCACTCTTTTCCTTTATCTAATCTAAAATAAACTTACAGATGGATGGATGGATAGATGATAGATAGATAATTTATTGAACAACTTTCATGTCCCAGGCCAGTTCAGGCACAGAGGATAACATAGTGCATCAGATGGGTGAGAAGCTCACAGTACAGTGGAAAAAGACAGACTATAAACAAACAAACAAGCAAAATAACTTCAAAGACCAGTAAAGACTATCACCCCTGCTCCTCCAAAGAGCATCCAGCTCTCAGAGAACTGAGAAGCTCTATCTCCAATGAACACACAACTCGTTTACAGGTCAGGCTGTGGCAAAAATCATGAGGCAATAGACACAGGTGACAGCCACCCCCTACGACATGCCAGGGCAGCAAAGGGACAGCTGAGGACTGTCACCCCCATTTTGGTCAGGAAAACAGAAATACAAAATGGAAAGGCATTTACCCCTAGGGCCCGTGGGCCGCCGCTCTCTCTGCTGCCATTGGGTCCTGATAATCTTGCAGATGTTTCTTGCAAGATTTTAAATTTCAATTTTCAGGAGAAATCCTTAGTGGCTTGTCACCTTCCCCACTTAGCTTTCCCCCAGTACATCCATCCTTTAGGAATTTGTGACTTGCAACAGACCGCAAATGTCAGCCAGCAGAAAAGACAAATGATAATAATACACTGGGAGTTTCAGGCTCTTTGCTAATTCACAGAGGCTGTTTTCAGAAAAACACTGCCTGCTAATTAAACAAACCTCTTTCTTCTGACAGATAAAAATGTGAGGGAAGATCTTATCCCATCAGATGGAGAGCAGCCACTGTCCTGCCAGGCAGCCTCTTTTTCTAAAGGAATTGACTTCTCAGGAACAGTAGTGAAAAGCTTTTATGGTAGGAAGAGCTCTGATCTTCAAAGCACTAATAGACATTAACGAATTAATCTACCCCCACACCCTGTGGGTAGGTGTCACTCATTAGCTACTGTTTGCAGATGGGAAACGGGGGCTACAGCCAAAGTGGTTTTGCCAAGGTCAATAAGACACCCCAGGAGAGAACTCAGAGAGCCTTCTCCTTGTGCTACCCAGGGACCTACATTTGTGTAGAAAAGGTTGGGGGTGGTCTTTTTCCTTATCTT
Organism: Arctocebus calabarensis; assembly: GCA_963573935.1. Lineage (NCBI taxonomy): Eukaryota > Metazoa > Chordata > Mammalia > Primates > Lorisidae > Arctocebus > Arctocebus calabarensis. Next base: position 2,607 of record CAUYON010130878.1, on the reverse strand, counting down.
CAGGCCGGTGCCAGAAATGAGTATCATAGGCTGTCTAAAGACTAGGACTGATAACTGAGATGCCACCCCATGTCAGGTAGAACTGGAGGGGACCCTGGCAAGCCCAAGAATTCCCTTCCCATAAAAGGCAGCCACTTGTGACTGATGGGTTGCTTTATTTGGGCTACTTCGTGCTCCTAGATGGTTGGCTGTCACATTCACTGGCTAATTGTGAGGCCTGTGTGCAGTTACAAGTTCTGCATGGCTACACGGGGCATTCTAAACAAGCAAATCATTCTTCCTCTCCGTGTTTGTTTCCTCTTGAGAAAAATGCATCTAATAATATTTCTCTTATATGTACTTCACGGGGTTAATTGAATGTTACTCTGAGTTCCTCAAAGAAATAACCCAAAGATATCTGTTTATCTTATTTATTTATTTTAAAGACTATAGGAAGGACAGCTTGCTTGCTTGCTTTTTTTTTTTTTTTAATTTGAGACAGAGTCTGAGTAGAGTGTCATAGCATCATAGCTCATAGAAACCTCAAACTCTTGGGCTTGAGCAATCCTCTTGCCTCAGCCTCCCAACTAGCTGAAACTGCAGATGTGCATACCTATGCCTAAATACTTTTTCTGTTTTTGGTAGAGACAGAGTCCCACTCATGCTCAGGCTGGTCTCAAACTCCTGAGCTCAACCAATCCATGTGCCTAGGACTTCCAGAGTGCTAATATTACAGGCCTGGGCCACCATGCCCAGCTGACCTCAGATTTCTTCCAAATACAGTTGTAAGTCTATTGCTCATCTTCCTTTGGAAATATCCTAGCCTTGATTTATCAAAAGAAAGGTAAAATGAATTTAAGAACATTTTTTTAGTCAACAGTGAAACAACCTTGGGTTGTTTGGGTGTCATTTTTGAAAATCGATTGTCTGAGAAATAGTAAGAATAAAAAGACTATATCAACATCTGTTCCCACTACTGGAAGTTGGAACAATCTTCTAGAAATCCCAATTCGGTGGCAAAGGCCTATAAAGAGATTGGGATGGGAGAAGAGGAAGCAAATGGAACATTTCAAACCTTCAAAATAAATAATAAAACTTGCAGATGCTGCTTTCTTTCAAAGAGAAAAGAGATAGATGTCTGCTTATCCCAGTAGCCAGAGGGTCTTCAGTGAAACTGGTGGAAATCATCATTCACCAAATCTCATGTGTCACCCCCACCACCCAAGACCTCACCCTCCTGCTGGTGTGGAGGTTGGGGGGATGTTGCCTAAGGAAAGTCCGCTAATCTCAGTAGCACTGAGATGCCTAGCTTGAGAGAACAGCGAGCTTGGGAAAAGGCAACAGGAGTTCTCCTTAGCTATGGGCTTCAGGAGGGCCGCTCGAGCCACTGTCACCAGTGTCTCATTTCCCGGCAAGCCTGATGCCTGACAGGACAGAGGGAGCTGATAAGGTCCCACCTCATTTCTCCTTTCAAGGTAAATAATTAGTGCCTTTAATCACTGAGGGGTCGATGTTAGGTCGGTTATTTGAGGGGAGATCTTTTATTTTTCTCTTGGAAGAAGTCAGTGGTAGAGATTTGTCTGCGTTGGTAATAACATTTAATGATTATCAGGTGCTGACTATGTTTCAGGTCCTCTTCCTAATCCTCTCCTTTAATCCTAAGATCAGAGCTAAGACTGAATCCTCTGCCCACCACTTAGTATCTGTAGAATCATGGGCAAGCCACTTGACCTCTTTGAGCCTCAGTCTGCTCATCTATGAAATGGAAATAATGACAGTGGTCTTTCTCAGTGGTTTTCTGGGAGAATTAAATCCAATAACACTTGTGAAATGTTTTAAGCATCCAGTGTGATTTGCTCTTAATATTGTCAATATCACCTTTTCTTCTCCTTCCTTAGTGTGCCCATTATAAACTACAGGTGGCCAGCAGGGTCAATTTTCCCCACTGCTCCACTTTTAGGGGGTCACGTCAGATGCTCAGGGTTTATCCAATGCCCAGAGGCTTTGCTTCATATTGACTTGCCTGACATGGGGCCAACAAGATATTTTCTTAACATCTTTGTGATATATCATTCTCCTTGCAGGCTAAATAAAGGCAATTCACCACCTGAACTCTTATTCTGATTGTTGTAACCAACTCTTCTGGGAAGCAGCACAATGTAATAGTGGTGCTTTCTACTTCCCACCAATGGAAATAACCTGCAGTCTGTATACTTCCAAGGGCTCCCATCCAGTCCCCCTCAGAGCCCTGAGCCCAAGAAATTGAAGTTGTCCTGATCATTCTGTGTCTCCCTTACCAAACTAGGAGCAAGTTTGAGGGCAGGGACTATTGTCACAATTGGAGTGAGATCCCCATTGAAAGCAAACTCCTTAACATACAGTAATTGCACATTGTAAATGTGCAACGGATCTGTGAATAAATGAAATAAAATTGGCAGCCCATTTTGCCCATGTGGCCAAATTTGTGATTTAGTGAGTGACAGGGGTTTTTTGTTTTTTTTTTATAATTTTATTGAATCATAATTCTGTACATTGGTGCAATCATAGGGCATGATTCATATACATTCAGAAATGTTTTCATCGTACTGTTACAGATAGCCTTCATGGCATTTTCTTGATCACTATATA
>CAUYON010130875.1:0-19317 GCA_963573935.1 Arctocebus calabarensis | reverse complement strand
TTCCTTTACTTGGTATATACCCTGAAGACCAAGAAAGTCTCTGTTTTTATAATTCACCCTCCATCACTCTGCTTGTTCCCCCCACCATTGACTAGACAGCGTAGTTTATATCTTAGCAACAAAACTACTCTTTGTCAAACCTCTCTGGGGTGGCACCTGTGGTTGGAAGGAGTAGGGCTCTGGCCCCATATACCAGAGGTGGTGGGTTCAAACCCGGCCCCGGCTAAAAACTGCAGAAAAAAAAAAAAGGCTGCCTCTGAATCTCAAGCACCTGTCCAAGGTATTGAAAGGAGAAGAGAGGGAAGGACGAAGACTCGGGAACTGGCTTCCCAAGTATCTTTTCATTGCCCTCTACCGAAGCCAGAGCCCCCCTCTTGCTCTTGCAGAGCACAGGATGGCCCTTTGCTCTGGGCTGCCGTCCCCCTCACACCTGGGCCTAAGACTCTCTGTCACCCCAGGAGGTTCTTACACTTTCCATGTCAGGTTTTCACCTTAACTTTTTCTCTCCCTTTTTGCATCCCCAGGGACTGGTCCAGGGAATTCAGTACCTAGAACTAGCACTTAACAGGACCAGCCAATTACTTTCTGGAAACTCCTAACTCTATTCCAGTCTTGACTTATGAAATGTGCCTAAGACAACATTCCTGCCCAGAAATACTCTGGGGCTGAGTCTTTCACTCAGTAAGTTTTAGCTCTACAATAATAGATATCACAGAACTTGGGTTGGCAGTTTTATACCAAGGCCAGCCTTGACAAGTCTATGTACCTCAGCTGTTATCTATGAGCTTCCAGCAACCCAGCAGAGAATTTTTCTTTCATTCCTTCTTTCCTTCCTTCTTTTCTTCTCTCTCCTTCTCTATCTCTCATTTTTTTCTGTCTCCTTTCCTCTCTCCCACCTCTCTCTCTGCACATGAAATAATCAGAAGCTGTTTGCCCACAGCAATGTGAATGCGTACAGGTAACAGCTGATTGGCAGCAGGTAGTTGGGTAGAAAGGAAAAGAGAAATGTTTTCCTCCATGGTCAGAGAACTATGTCTAGACAATGATGACTGATTTGACTATGAAATTAAAAGGTTTCAATGCAATTTTTCCAACAACAAAGGGTGATTTTTATAAGCAAAAGACTACATGGTTCTTCTTTGTTTTTCTAATTATAATGCCTCCTCTAATTTCTATCATTAATGTGCTTCTTGCCAGAAGCAAGCCAAATAATGGAGTAAAGACAGCCAGATTAGTTTCTCCAAATTACCTACACTCTATAGAAAATAAAATTACCAGAAATCTACAGCCAATTTTTATTTTCTCCCAAAGTGAAAATGTGCAGTGAACTATTCAGAAAACGTTATTTTATTTGCATTCCACATTTATGTAAATCCAAAAGAATAAAAGGTTTTCAATGACATCATCCTCTCTCCTTTGTAAGTAGATAATAACTGACGGGTAACTTTCCAAAAGGATTTCACCAAATAAGGGGCTTTGAGAACGCAAATGCACAAAGCAGCACACGTGGCGAATAGAAAAATACATTCACCCCCAAAAGGAAAGAGTATACCTAAGTAACTGCTTCTTAGGAATAATAATGTCATTCATTTACTGCAGATTTTCTTGTTCAGATATTCCCATAGTATCTAATAGGAAAAAAATGGTTTTCAACCTCTGGCCCAACAAATAAATTAGAAATGGGAACGGAGAAAGGCCAATAATCCTGACTTCGAAAAGACTCCTGCCAAGTATCACTCCTCAACCTCCATCTAGACTCTTCCACAGTCAGCAGGGGAAATAGAATCATCCACCTATAACTCATAATAAGGAATTGTCTGTCAAGGCAGTATAAACACTAGGGACTATTTATGCTAATAAGAGCAATTTGCCTGGAGTTGAACATAGAACTAGAATCCAAAGCCTTACGAGCCATTTGGCAATAACAATATATTAATTTGTCTTTTCCTTTTGCAATCATATATTCCCATTTCTCACTCTTCTTGACAAAATAGCCACACCCCAAATTTGGATATCAGCTGCCCCTTCTGCTTACTTGCCACTGCATTTTTATTTGGATGCACCTTCGCTTCTAAACTGGGCCACTTACATACTTTCATCTCTATTTTGCCCACAACCTCCTTATCTTCTGCAAACTAGTGTAACTTCCTCTTCCTTTCCCATATCTCCAGACACATATGCAGACTCAAGCCCACTGTACTGAAACACTCAACGATCAGTAGAGATATCTCTGCAATAGAATCTAACAACAATTACTTTATCCTCTTTGGCACTTATCTATCTGAAATATTTGATACTGTTGAATACACACCACACTTTCTGAAGTGATACCTGTCATTTAGTAAGAATTATTTACAATTAAAACTGTGCCATGCACACTATTAAGCATTTTTCATATCTCAATCTTTGTATCTTTCAAATGACCACATAAAGTCAGGACCATTATTATCACAATTTAAAAAATAAAGTAGTGGGGCCAGAGGGGTTAAGTAACTGCTCAAGGTTCTCCAGCCTCCAGGGAAGGATTCAACCCTATGTGGTGTTGACTCTAAGCCCATGCTCTGTCAACCATACTGGTACTGATTCACACAATATGCTTTTGTCCCCTTCACATTTAGGACCCCATTTTCTTCTGGATCCTCTTCTGCTTTCCCCTTAATTTTAGGCTTTTTTTTTCCCTTTCATCCTTGGCTCTCTGGTCTTCTTGCTCTTCACTCTACTTCACTCTTTTTCCAGAGTTGCAGTAGGCAGTTCAGGATGCCATAACAAGATACCATAGTCGAGGTGGCTTAATCAGCATACATTCATTTTCTCACATTTCTCGAGGTGGGAAGTCTGAAATCAGAGTGCCAGCAGAGTCAAGGTCAAGGTGAGGCTTTCCTGACTCAAGGACGGTCAGTCACCTTCTCACTATGTTCTTACATTGCCCTCTCCTTATCAGGTATGTGTGGAAAGAGAGAGGGTGCAGTCTGGTGTCTCTCCCTCGTCTTGTAAGGCCACCAATCCTATGGGATTAGGACCCCACTCTCATGAACTCCATTTAACTTTAATTATCTCCTAAAAGACCCATCTCCAAATACAGTCACATTGTGGGTAGGATACAGCCTAAACATATGAATTTGAGGAGAATACAATTCAGCCTGTAGCAAGTCATGACGAAGATATCCTCTTCTCTTCTATTTCAACCTCGTTTTCCTTATTTCTGATTTCCTACCATACATTTCCCCTTGAATCTTCCACTATTGCTTCAAATTTAAGAACACAATTTAGTTTCTCATTTTCTCTGTCACAGAAATGTCAGCTCTTCTCTTTCACATCAGGGTTAAAAATTTCAAGTAATTTTTGAACTATATCTCTCTTTCAATCCCAGTGTACAGTGTGATTACCCAAGAACTATCAGTTTGTCCTTCCAAGTACGTATCATAGTCATCCCTTCTTTTCTTCCTTTACTTTGGTCACATCTTTATTCTCTGTATCTGTTACTATTATAATATAACGAAATGCCCCAAAACTCAATCTTAAAAAAATTATTTGAGCAGCACCTGTGGCTCAAAGGAGTAGGATGTTGACCCCATATACTGGAGGTGGTGGGTTCAAACCCAGCCCTGGCCAAACACTGCAAAAAAAAAAAAAACACCCAAATTATTTTACATTAACCCAGTGTTTGTGGGCTGGGTGGGGGTTGGCTGATGCGTGATGGGCTTAGCCGAGGCCCAACTGCACCCAGTTCCCTCTTCACAGGCTAGCCAAGGCATGTTCTTCTCTTGGTGATGGCCGGAGCAAGCCCAATCACACAAGTCTTCTCAAGGTTTTGTTAACATTATGCCCACCAACATTCTGCCACCAAAGCAAGTCACATGGCCAACAGGTGGAAGGCACAGGGTGGGAGGGAGAGGGCATAAATAATTAGAACAATAATTTAACCTACTGCATCCTCTTATTCATATATTATGGTGCTACAACCTTTTGATGACTTTAGTAACATTCTTGTTCAATGTTTCCCGTGTATAATTTCCAGACTAATCTTTCCTCAATACCACATTTATCATATCATTAATCTGTTCTAAAATTATAAATAAGTTACTGAAGTATTTTGTATCAGTAAATTGTATCTGAAGTATTTTTCCTATCTTTCAAATTCCTTCATAGACTAGATGCCATGGGTTCACACCTGTAATCCTAAGACTCTGGAAGGCCGAGGCAAAAGGATCCCTTAAGCTCAGGAGTTCAAGATCAGCCTAAGCAAGAGCAAGATCCTGCCTCTACTAAAAACAGAAAACTTAGCTTGTTGTTGTAGTGGGTGCCTGTAGGTCCCTCCACTCCAGGGGCTGAAGTGGAAGGATCACTTAAATCCAGGAATTTGAGGTTGCTGGGAGCTAGACTGACACCACAGCACTCTAGGCTGGGCAACAGAGTGGGACAATATCACAAAAGAAAAAAAAAGAAAAAACCTTCACCATTTGACCATTCTCCATTTCCTCAACATACATTCTCTAATCAAGCCAGACTCTTCAATGTTTCATAAACATCCTTTATCAATTCCAAAAGTTGTGATTTCCAGTTTCTCTTGCCCCAAAGTCTCCCTTCTCTCTCCAGTCCTAATTCCATCTCCTCCACAAAATGTCCCTAGGTAATTTTTTGTAACTTATATGCCTTTTATGTTATTAAATCAATGCATTACCTCTCCTAGGGGAAATTTGTTGTTCAGTTATTCATTCAACAAGGTTGTATTTGGTATTTACTCAGTGCCAGCAACGTCCTAACTCTTGGCAATGACACAGTAAAAGGACCCAGTCCATGACCACATGCTAGCTAACAATCTCTTAGGGAAGATTCTGGTGTGATGCTGCTGCATAGGAGTGAACACAGAATACATGGAAAGGATTTAATTCTGTTTTGGGGGGCCATGGGAAGATGTTTGGAGAACAAGTTGTCTATGGTTAAATGTGTGTAATGAATGAGAGTTATTCAGGTGAGGAGAGATCAATAGAAAGTATTCAGGATAGAAGTTAAGAAAAAAAGAGGCAGCATGTTTGGAAAGCTGTCCACAATTCAGTATGGCTGGAGCATTCAATGTGAGACAGAAAGAAATAAGGCTTAAGAAGAAAGCCCTGTTACATAAGGAACTTGAAACTCACATTGAGGACAGCAAGGAACTAGTTAGCGTGTTTAAGCAGGGGCACAACATGATCTGATTAGTGTTTTAAAAGTTCATACACAGACAATGGATTAAAGGGAATCAAGAAGAGAAGCCAGGAGACAAGTTCGGGAGGCTATTATAATAATCCAGGACAGAGAGGAGTGTGGGTCAAACTAAGTTAGTAGAGAAAAGTAGATGATTTCAGAGATATCTGGAAGTGAATTTAACAGGACTTGGCTATTAAGTGAAATAGGAATGCGAGAGAGAAAAGAGTCAAGGCTATGCCAGGGATTCCAGTGTAGGCAGAGTAAACAGTGGTGCTGGTAATTTGTGGAGCCTCAGAGGAATAGAGGAAAAGTAGAGACCAGGGAGGATGGGATGAACCAGAAGATGATGTGGGGTGGGGGTGTCATACCTTGATGCTAATTAAAGAATAATATTGGTTTCAGATATCACCAACCAGGCAGGTATGGAAATCATTCTACGTAGGTGGAGTGATTCCCTGAACTAACTCTCATGGGAGTAGGTTCAAACTGAAACAGTCTTAGGAGGAGTGCTACCCATCGGTGTTGCCTCAGATCCAGTAGGGCACAAAGTTGCTGAAGGTAAGACTACATGTCTCCATATCCTCTCCTCATTAAATTTAACCTAGTGATAATTACAACAGCTCCTCATTCCACCGTACCCCCTGGTGGATTCCATGCAGCACATCCCTACTCATGTGATCATGCCAAGCTAAAAGTGCTCTACTAAACAAGAAACAAAAGAATTAAGTCCAATCAAGTTCAATTTGGTTTTGCATTTTTAAAAGTTCTATATTCCTTTTGAGGAAACTGAAATTAATACTTAGTTTCTATATCTTGAGAAATAAAATTTCTTTTGCTGGAAAAACAAAATATAAGCATTTTGGATTAAAAATGAAAGTAAACTTCATTTTTACATTAAAAAAGAGAGTTTTTATATTAATATCCCATTGGAAGTCTGCCCACAAAGAAACAATGCCTATAGGAATGACAGCTACAATCTCAAGAGAGAGAATTTGTACTCACTTGATGGTTTACACTGGGTTCAATTAGTGGGTAGGTCAGCAATTCAAGGCCCTTAGCAGTACAAAAGTTGAGATTACCTACCACCAACTAGGGTAGGATTTTTCTCTCTGGTATGTTCATAAGGACTCTGTTCAGTCTAGTTTTAAAGGTATTAAGCTTGGTGGCTTTAATCACCTCCTTTAGAAGATGCTTCCCTACTATCATAGGAAGTATGACCTGAAGGGAAATTCACTGATACTTAACCCATAGTTTACTTGTTATAATTTCACATTACCTTAATTAATACCTTTCTCTGAGCCTTTGCCTGTGACTCATCCACCATGCATCACATCTTCCTCTGCAATGCTTTTGCCATTCAAATTCTTTGCATGCGGACAGTTAGCCTGTTTCTCTAGTCAGTCCTAATAGTTAAGTTAGAAATGTTTAAGCCTGTTGTACTAATAAATCAGCTCAATGTATAATTAGAGGCTTAACTCTGTGAAGAGAAGATGTAACCCATTTGTTAATAATATCACTTAGGTCTTTTGAAAACATTCTAGCTTTAAATTACTGAGTCAAATTAGGAACTAACCTTAAACAAAATGTCAAAATAATGGCCTTCTAGGACATTATGAGCCCTTACCCAAAGTGCAGAGCTAAGAATGCTCTGTAGCTTTCTGGCAGTATTTCAGAGTCAAGTTGACTTTTAGCTTTTGCAAAGTTGATTAAAATTCAGGTTTAATTAATGTCATCAATGTGCTAGATGCTTTCACTGTAATCTGCCACATTAGACTTATTTTATAGATGACTACACCAAGGCTAAGAGCAGTTAACACGCCCAACACCACAAAGTAGGAAGTGACAGACCCGGGATGTGTACCCACTTCTTCTGACTCCAAATCCTGAGTTCTTGACATGTCACACAATGGATTGTGGGATAATACGATGATCACGTATGGACTCGAATCTCTGCACCACACCAAAAAGCCTTAGCAAAATACCTGCTCAGTGTTTTCTGTTGCACATAAAGCATATGGACACAAGAACAGGCATGTCTACGGATGTGTAAAAGCGATGGAATTCATATTCTCCTCTTTGTGATAACCCACGCCTCCCTGCTCAATTCACTTCATACCATCCTTTCTAAGTTGTACACGGAGCCACCTCCCCCTCTGGTGCCATCACAACCATCTCACTGGGTATCCCATTAATGTACCAGTCTGGGACAAGAAAAGATGAATGAAGACAAGGTAGGAATTTGTTGGTCTAAGTTTTCTCCCCATTGCCATTTCTGGGCTCAGTCTTTCTTGGGCCCAAGAAGAGAGAGAACAGAGCCACTTAATCACACAAGGCAGGGGAGAAAAATTCTTCCCAACTCACTCCAATGGAACCCATAACTCCCAGAGAACTCTCTCTCTCTCTCTCTCTCTCTCCTCTCTCTTCTCTGAGTTCTAGTAAAGCAGAGATTTGTGCACCCCAACATTTCTCACATTGGTCAGGAGGGGGAAAGGGGTAGGATTCTGGGAGCTTCCCTCAGGACCTCACTTGGGTCTGAGGTGGAGGCTCACCATCAGGATGGTGCTATCACCTGTCCATTAGGCTTCACAGTAAAGGGCTTAAATTAGGTCTGGGGGTACACAACTCTAACTTACTAAGCTCATGTGCCCCATGGCAAGGTGGGGAGGGACTGGAGCAGGCCAAACCAGGAAAAACCATTCTTTGCCAGGACACCAGTAATCAAATAGGCCATAGAGTCTGCCTGAATTCAGCTAAATTCTTTCTCATCAAACAACCCTCCAAAAGGATTCACCTGGGAAAACAAAATCGTATTGCAGACAATTTTGTATTCAAATATAAATTAATTATAAAACAGTGGAATTATATCTTATTAATCTTTGTATTATTATTAAATCATTACTGTGTACATTAGTGCAATCAAGGGGTACAGTGTGCAGGTTTCATATACAATCTGAACTATTTTCATCAAACTGATTAACATAGCCTTCATGGCATTTTCTTAGTTATTGTATGAAGACATTTGTATTCTGCATTTAGTAAGTTTCACCTGTACCCCTCTAAGATGTACTGTAGGTGTGGCCCCACCAATTATCCTCCCTCCACCCCAACCTCCTCCCTCCCCCCTATATCTTATTAATCTTAGGGATTAATTTCTAAGGCAAAAAGTACATGTACAGCAGTCCCCTCTTCTCCTCAGTTTCACTTTCCAAGGTTCCAATTACCCACAATCAACTGTAATCCAAAATATTAATATTACGTGGAAAATTCCAGAAATAGATAATTCATGAGTTTTACTTTGTACACAGTTGAGTAGCATGGTGAAATCTCATGCTGCCCTGTGCTATTGCACCTAGGATGTGAATTATCCCTTTGTCCTGTGTATCCACGCTGTATACACGGCTCACCTGCAACTCACTTAATAGTTGTCTCAGTTATCAGATTGACTGTCATGGTACATATTGCACTGTTTGTGTTCAAAGAATGCTTATTTTGCTTTTATTACACATTGTTATAATTGTTCTATCTTACTGGTTATCATAGCTAATCTCCCCCTCTGCCTAATTGATAAATTTGTAAATGTTATCATTGGTATGTGCGCATAGGCAAAAAATGGTCTATACATTTAGGTAATATCTGTGATTTCAGACATCCAGTCAGCATCTTGATACTTATCCCCCATGGATGAGGGAGAACTATTATAGTCAAAATTAGCCATTAAAATATCTTCAGGGGCCCTACATTGTATACCAATAGTTCCAACCTAGACTTTCCCTCCATTTTTGGTCATATTTTAATTTCTTTCATAAGCATATTAAAGAAGATACTTAATAAAGATGAAGTAGTTGGCTTACATCCATTTTTACATTTTATGTGAAAAATATGTATCTTTAAAAACTTGAACCACACTTAAAGTGGCAAGACTTCAGATTTATGAGAGGCATAAAAGCAGTGAGGCAACCTGAAGGGAGAACAAGGTTCTGGTTCTATCCGATGCTTTGCTCCAAGACCTACAGCAGTGAAGAGAAGGGCAGGTGGAGTTGCTGCTGCTCCATCCCTCTATCTCAATATATTTATTTTTTTCCTGAGTATATGGAGCTGCTTTCTCTTCAGTTAAATGGATGGATGATGCAACTTCCCTACAAGTAATGTAGGCACACATATTGTCAATCACATTCTGGTGATCCCAACAACATAACAATGTTAACAATCAATATTCAAACACATTGTGGTGTCTGAAGTCTTAAAGTTTATCTTTTTACTATTCGTAAGGTAAGGAAAACCATAGTGTGACATGAGGGTGGTCCAGAATACTTAAATTAAATACTGAAATTGTGGTACCCTCAGGACTGATGCTGGGATTCTATTGATATGCAGGTAGATGTAGGATCTGTGTCTACCCCCATGGGATTTCCATAACATTGGTTTGAAGCTGTTTTGTGTTTGCTGACATTTAAATGATTAATTACATTTGCTGGTCAGTGTTAACATTAATATATCTCCTTGCAATCACCAAATCCTGAAGTTTTTATTTATAAATTTGGAGGATTGAGAATGAGAGGTGAAGATGACAAAGAAGAGAGAGAAATACAGACAAGGTTTGCTGGATGTTTCATGTATATATTTAGAAGCTTGACTGAAATATTCCATGTATTCTTTACCTAAAAGGCTTGCATTATTTAGCTCGTTCTATAGACAAGGTGCCCCCAGAAGTTTTTCCAAAGGTTGCACAGGCAGAAAGCGGGTAAGCTCAAAATCGAACACAGGTGTCTCACACTACAAAGCCTGCCACTGAAAGTAAAGGAAGGAAGCTTTCCTTTATTTCCTCATAGGGATATTGAAAAAAAAAAAATAACCAAGGAGTGTTTTGCAAAGTAAAATATGCTGATGAAGAAATGATTGTAGGAACCTACAATCATAAGTCTGTAGGACTTATATAGATGATGACAAAACCAGCTTTCTGTTGAGTAACCCACTCTCGTAAGTATGCAATGTCATGGCAGATGTATTGTAACCTGACCAGTTGATAGCTAGTTCTAATGCAACTACTGCTTAGATAAATGATGTTTAAAATTAAATTTAATAATTTTTTAATGAAGAAACAATTCTGAATAATTAAATAAAATTTCAAAAGAACATGAAACCTGACAAACCCTCCCTCAGCCAGGTGCTCAAGGTCCACATCAAAAATAATAAAACAGGTTGATAGTATCTTTGATATCATGTGATGAAAATGGCATTTTACCTCTGTGGCCCTCCTCCCAAACACACAAATCCAGTTCTCCAGTATACAAGTACTCCTCAAAACTATCAAGGTTACCAAAAACCAAGAAAGTCTGAGAAATGATCAGAGTTAAGAGAAGCCCAAGGAAACATGATGACTAAATGAAATGCGGTCTCCTGGATGGGAAACTGAGACAGAAAAAGGACATTAGGAACAAACCAAGGAAATCAGAACAATCTATGGACTTTTAACAGTAACGGTTGATATTGGTTCACTAATTGTGGAAAAGTAGCTGTGAGACACATGGGAGTCTCTGAACTATCTTCATAACTTTTTTAAATCTAAAATTATTCTAAAAAAGAAAGTTGATTAAAAAATAACTGAAATAAAAGAGCATGTAAATAGGATTTTGTGTTGAATGAATTCCTTAAAATCCATAGTCTAATTTTCTATTCTCATGTTTCTTCAAAAATCTGAAGGACAGCAAAATAACATTCTTTTAAATTCACATGAAATGTGTTTACCAAGGAAAAATAAAGTAGACTTGCCCCACCTTGCCTTCATCAATAGAAATCAAGAAACTCAGGGCTATTTTTCTTTAGTTTTATTATTATTATTATTATTATTATTATCATTATTATTTTAAGAGACAGAGTCTTACTTTGTCACCCTCAGTAGAGTGCTGTGGCATCATAGCTCACAGCAACCTCCAGGTCTTGGGCTTAGGTGATTCTCTTGCCTCAGTCTTCCGAGTAGCTGGGACTACAGGCACCCGCCACAACACCTGGTTGGTTTTTGTTGTTGTTGTTGTTGTTGTTGCAATTTGGTGGGAATGGGTTCTATCCTGCCACCCTCGGCATATGGGGCCGGTGCCCTACTCACTGAGCCACAGGTGCCACCCACAGTTTTATTATTGATTAACTATGACCTTTCAGTAGTAATTTAAAATTATAAACTAGATAAAATTCTACCTCATAGGAGGCTTATAAAGTTTAATGAAATGAAATAGATGAACAGTGCATGAAAAGAAATAGTTTGGGCCAGGCGCAGTGGCTCATGCCTGTATTCCTAGGACTCTGGGAGGCTGAAGAGGGTGGATTACTTGAGTGCAGGAGTTCCAGACCAGCCTGAGCAAAAGCAGGACCCCAGTCTCTACTAAAAATAGAAAAACTAGGGTAAAAGGATTGCTTGAGCCCAAGTTTCAGGTTGCTGTGAGCTATGACGCCATGACACTCCTCTACCCAGAGCAACAGCATGAGACTCTGTCTAAAAAAAAAAAAAGAAAGAAAAGAAAAAGGAAAGAAATAGTCTAGGCTAATATTCTAATATTAAAGCTTCTCAAAATTATCAGTTCTAATCCATTACAAATGCTGACCAGATTTGACTTTCCTGTCAACAAAGAGGCCTTTAATGATTGTATTCATTTGTTCGATTCCTTTCCCCCTTGTTAGATTTTCTTTACATAAATGAGCATACATTTAAACTTCACTTAAATACCAGGACACGCTGACACAGGTCGGGGGCAGAATTGCAGAGACGGCCCACACCCTAGCTCCTGTTTAGTTCTTAAACACAGTGTGACGCGGCTGTGCAAGTCACTGTTGAATCAGCTCGCTCCATATGACATGATGGAAAAGCTCCTTGGCAACCTGGCTGTGCTATTCGAAGGTGAGAGAAGTGATTTGCCTACAGAGACGACATAAAGGCCACCACGTGTACAAACTTGCTCTTCCCCAAGGACGGGGGGAGTTTTGCTTTGCTTGCTATGAGCCCCAGAATTCAGAAGTAATCTATAGCTTGCATTTCTAATATCCCCCACATGCAAGCTTTTCCTAAGACCCTAAGTACTGGCTTTCCTATCTGTGGGTGCTTTGCCGCTGCCCCCCATCTGGAGCCCTTCGCAGGAACGCGCCACCACTTGGTCTTTTCAGGTAACGTGAGGCAGAATGAGACAGTCCACTGTTCAATTCAGTCACAGGCGTGTGTGTAGAAACAACCCTACATGTAATTAGAAGGAGTCGCAGCCCGTCAGCTCGGCTGCAGGTTCTCAAAGGAGACCTGATGGGGTCTATGTCAGAAATGAGGCAGCTGGGTGGAGGGTGTCCTCTCTTATCCCGTGGTGGCGATGCTCTAATGATTTCTGCTATTGGGGCCTACTGCCAGAGAACCTCACCTGAGGAGAGCAACAGGGACAGGCAGGCAGGCTGTTCTTCCGCGGAACCAGCTGGTTTCAGTCCCCTCCCAAGGTAATTTCCCAGGGCTTTTCTTCCCTTAAGTAGCCCCAGGAACTCGTGATGATGAAGCCTTACAATGCATGCTAGTTGCTGGTAAGAATTTTATGGAACATAATTTTACGAGGCTCCACGTGATTTGAAAGTCTTAAGACAAATTCCTTTGCTCTTTAATTCTGCTCCTACTGAATCTCTAGAGGTTTTTGTCTCTTTCATCTCCAAGACTGGCTCTCAGTGAATCAGATACTCCCTGATTTCTTGCTAACCATGTAGACATACACACCATTTCTGCATTAGACGTTTAGACTAAGTACTATAGGAATGCTGACACCAGAAAAGAATGTAATAAGCATGGGGAAAGTTGTAAAAGCCTAAAAAATTATATAAAATTCTACTAGTCATAGTCCTTAATCTGAAGTTGTAGGACAATGCCTTTTGGTTTTCAGTTCCTGTTCAGAAGAGTGACGTTCAGAATAAGTAACGAAGAAAAATATTGATTGGGTTTCTATCTGTGAGCAATATTTATTTTTCAGGAACTTTCTAGTATGTGTTACCAAATTCGGGGGCATTTTCACAACACTGGAGTCATGCCCCCACAAACATATTGTTGGGATGATTAGATCCCTATCCAGAATTCTCTGAGTCTTAAGGAACTAGTCAATCAATATACTGAAAAAGAATTTGACATCAAATTATATTTCTATCACTTGACTCATGAGAGTAACTAACCAAAATTTGACCAAATATAAACGTGACTCTGAATCATATTTGCAAGCTTCTGTGGCTTGGTTTCTGATTTCATCATCACTTTTCTTAGCTATGTTGCTTGGATTCAACACTAGTCCAGGATTT
Organism: Arctocebus calabarensis; assembly: GCA_963573935.1. NCBI lineage: Eukaryota > Metazoa > Chordata > Mammalia > Primates > Lorisidae > Arctocebus > Arctocebus calabarensis. The sequence continues at coordinate 5,826 of CAUYON010130875.1, read as the reverse complement.
CCTCCCTCACTCAATCTTCAAATCCAGAAGCTCATCTATAAGAGTTTAGGACCAGGCATGGTGGCTCAGGCCTGAAATCCTACCACTCTGGGATGCCAAGGTGGGTGCATTGCTTGAGCTCAGGAGTCCAAGAACAGCCTGAGCTACAGAGAGATGCTGTTTCTAAAAAATAAAATAAAAGCCAGGCATTGTGGTGGGTGCCTGTAGTCCCAGCCCCTGGGAGGCTGAAGCAAGAGAATCACTTAAGCCCAGGAGTCTGAGGTTGCTATGAGCTATGATGCCTCAGCACTCTATTGAAGGCAACAAAGCGAGACTCTAGTCTCAATAAATTAATAGAGTTTAGGTTTATGTTCCATTAAGTCACTGAAAAAGTTGATTAATTTATAATGGAAAGAAAGTTAAACTGTTTTCCTCTAGATTTGTGTAAATAATTCAGAAAGGAACTAAGGACAAGCAGTAGATTTAATGACTATGGAGCTAGGAAATAAAGAAGAGAGAATATATTAAGTTGAGATTGCTGAATTTTACTCATAATTATGCCACCACAGAGTTATATCTATCCAGGAGCCTAAATATTCCAGTTACAAGTCTAAGTGCCCTTAGTTGGGAAAATACCAAAGAAATTCTTACTTTACAATTTTAATTGTTCTGGACATCCATGCACCCACATCTTTCCAATTCTACATTTTTACTTCCCATGGCATTCAACTATGTTTTACATTCCATTTTCCTGACAAAAATGGAAGCATCCACTAGTAATTTATTAATTGCTGACAGTCCCAATTAGGTAGGACTTGCTATCTTTTTTTTGCTTTTTTGCTTATTTTCTAGCATTCATCTTACTTTGGTCTGTTTTCTATGTGCAATTACTGTGATAGTATAGGGTAATAACTTGCCAAGTTTCAAATTAGTATTTATAATATCAGTTGAATGGGTTCTATAGGCACAAACAGTAGTAAAATAGTATTATAAAATCACAAAGAAACAGGATAAAGATCCCTTTGTTTCTATATGTGTGAATAGGATGGTATACTAGTAAAGATCTTGGTACTCAGTATTATACGTTAGTTAATGATGGGGCAGAATTGAACAAGCCTACCTTTTGGTCAGTCATTACTGACCAGGGGTTTTAATCAGAGCACATTTATTTTGTTCTGATTGCAGTTCTAACTAAGTTTTGACAGTGTAACAGGCAAGCACTTAGAGAGGAAAAACAGCACTGTAATTAGTAGTAATAAAAATACTGTCAGTAATACAGCCTATGAAACCTTCTTAAATTTTAAAGAAATCTGTGATGAGCCAATGGTGCTGGGACAAGTGGATAGCCAAATGAAAAAGAATAGAGTTGGGTTCTTATGCCATTTACAAAAATTCACTTTAAATAGATCTTCATGTAAGAACAATGTTTTCTTGAAAACTCATGGAATGGGAGAAATTATTTGCAAAACCTAGATCTGATAAGGGACTTGTTACAAAGAAAACATAAGAGTGAATCTCTGCAATCCATAAGCAATGTTTCCTAGACATGATCCAAGAGCACAAGTAATTTTAAAAAGTCAGATGAACTGAACTCCATCAACATATAACAACTTTTTTGCTTCAGTGGACACTATCAAGGAAGTGAAAATTCACAGAATGGGAGAAATTATTTGCAAAACATATCTGATAAAGGACTTGTACAAAGAATATCTAACGAACTCTCATTGACTCAACAATAAAAAGATAAATAATACCATTCTTAAAAAAGCAAAGGATTTGAACAGACATGTCTCCAAAGCAGATATGTAATTGTCCAATAAACACATAAAAAGATATATAACATCACTAGGGAGATGCAAATCATAACCACAATAAAATACAACTTCACACCCACCAGAATGGCTGTGATAAAAAGATGGGCAAGGACAGCTTTGAAGGATGTGAAGAAGCTGGAATGCTCATACATTGCTGATACAAATGTAAAATGGAGCAGCCCTTTAAAACAGTGTGGAAGGTCCTCAAAAAGTTAAACAGAGGGTTAACATAAAAGCCAATAATTCCACTTTTATTGAGCTCTCTCATACTCACAGCCTAAGAGAAATGAAAACATATGTCCATGCAAATTCATAATAGTCATTCATAAAATGGACGCTCCCAAAATGTGCATCTGCTGATGAGTGGATAAGCAAAATATAGGAAGCCTATAGAATTGTATTAATACACATTAATGTCATAAAAGGAAATGAAGTTTTGATATATGCTACAACATAGATGAACGTCGAAAACATGAGGCTAAGAAGTCAAACACAAAGGGCCACATATTCTATGACTCCGCTTATAGGCTATATCCAGATCAGGCAAATCAGGAGAGACAGAAAGTAGATTGATGGTGCCCTAGGGGAAGCGGGCGGGGTGGGAACAATCACTGTGGATGGGTATCAGGTTTCTTTCTGGGGTGATAGAATGTTCTAGAATTAGTTATGATAATTGCAGAACTGTGAATATACTAAAAACCAGTGAGCTATGCACTTTGAAAATAGTGAATTTTATGGCATGTGAAATAGGTGTTAGAATTATTCACACTTTAAGGTAAAGAAACTAAGGTTCAGAAAGGCTGAGGACTTGAGATTGGAGGGAAGAGGTATAGTGCATTATTTAGACCAATGGCTCTCAAAATGCGCTTTGCAGGTTAGCAGCATGGAGGGCACATGGAACCTGGTAAGAGATGCATGTTCTCAGGTTGCGCCCCATCTATTGAGTCAGAACCCTGGGGAGGGGCCGGGGCTCAGGAATTTGCGTTTTTACAAGCCCGGCCGGTGACTGTGATGCACTCTGCGCTTTGAGAGCCACTGGGTTAGTTACAGTCTTAAAAGATTAATTGCTCTTCTACTCCCTAGATTTGCAGCCTTTGGCAAGTTTCTTGACCTTTCTGAGCCTCAAATTATTCATCTGGAAAAATGATTCTTCACAGGGTTTTTTGTGAGGATTAAATGTTTTATCGCAGGTAATGTGCTTAGAAGAGGGCTTGCCACTTAAGAACTCAGTGGTCATTATGCAATAGTACAGAGCTGGTCTGAGACTCCTCTAGTTCAGTGGAATATCAGCCATATTTGCAAGTCTGTTTTATCTAGTAGCTACATTTGAAAAAGAAGAAGAAAAATAAATTAATTTTAATAACATAATTTTAAAATACCATCATTTTAGGATGCAATTGATATAAAATTTGAGATATTTTTACTTTCTCTTTTTCATACTAGGTCATTAAAATCTAGTGTATTTCGTACTTAGAGTTCATCTCCATATGGAATAGCCACATTTCTACATTTCTTTTCCTTTTTTTTTTTTTTAAGACAGTCTCATCCTGTCACCCTGGGTAGAGTGCCATGGCATTATCATAGCTCGCAGCAACCTCTTCAGCTCAGGCGGTCTCAGGTCCATCCTCTTGCCTCAGCCTCCCCACTAGCTGGGACACAGGTGCCTGCCATAATGTCTGGCTAGTTTTTTTTTATTTTTAGTAGGGATGGGGCCTTACCCTTGCTCAGGCTGGTCTCAAACTCCTGAGCTCAAGCAGTCCTCCCGCCCCGACCTCCCTGAGTGCTAGGATTATAGGCGTGAGCACCTGGCCTATTCTGAGATTATTAAAACTTACCACTTGAACGATCTGAAGGAACATGTATAAGAGAAACACTGCTGATGTCTGAGTGGTTTTCCAGGGAGGCTGATACCTCAAGTGCTTTAATTTCTTCACTGAGTTCCTAGATTTCTTGCAGTGAAATGTTGTGAGTAGTTGCCTGGGAGTAAGATATGAGGTCCAGCAACAGTCTATAAGGCTTCTTGGACCTCATTGCCTAACATTCTTCCCCACACTCGCTCCTCTCCAGCCATGCAGCCTCCTTCTTTTCCTTAAACACCAAGTTTGCTCCCACCTTCCCACTGTACTGTACAGGTTCTCTGGGACTGGAATACTCTGTCCCCAACATCCGCGTGGCTCACTACTTTCACTTCCTCAATCTTGTTCAGATCTCTCCTCCATGAGTTCTTCCTCGATTGCATTATTAAATGCAGCCCCCTGTCCTGATTCCACACACCCCTCCTTCATTTTCCCTATCCTTTTTTTAGCCCTTTAGCATGTATCATATTGCTCTTAAACAGCTGCATACCAATGTGGGGTGAGGAGGCCAGGGATAGTTTGTTTTCACACATCTCTGACCTCCCCCCCCAGCATTGGTTTCTGACTGTTTTAAGACATGGCACATTGAGTTCTTTTTTGTTGTTGTTGTTGTTTTTTGAGACAGAGTCTCAAGCTGTCACCCTGGTAGGGTGCCTTGGTGCACAGCAAACTCAAACTCTTGGGCTTAAGAGATCCTCTTGCCTCAGCCTCTCAAGTAGCTGGGACTACTGGTGCCTGCCACAATGCCTGGCTACACATTGAGTTCTTTGTTATTCTTAACACTAGAATGTAAACTCCACAAGGGCAGATTTCTGTTTTCCTCCCCTACGTACTCCACCCTAAAATAATAGTTGGCAGAGAGTAGGTACTTCATAACTTCTTGCAGAATGGATAAATGAATTAGTTTACTCATAGACCAGGCTCTTTAATACCTCACTTTTCCCTTTCCCTTTTTAGCTTGCTCTCATATGAAAGATCAGCTGGGAGGGTTTTGTAAGCATGTCTACAATTTGAACTCTCCTAACCTGTTGGTTAAGCTTGCTCAATGAAGGATCCTTTTCTGGAATTCATTCCTCTGGGCAAGTTGCCAGAGCCTAAAATGTGTTGTCTTTGGGAACGATGCAAGATTTAAGTTGGGGTTTTGGGGGGTTTTGTGTTGTTGTTTTGAGGGGCGTGTTTCAATTTTGGCTGACTTTATTGTTTTGTCTGGAGCTTTATTCCTGTGTTAAGTTTTATGTGTCCGGGTTGATGAAGCAATTTAGCAACTATTCTTCACAGAGCTATGGAATAGTAGAAATTAGAGCTGGAAAAGACCTCATGGCTGATCCAGGCCATCCCCCTGCCGTTAAGTCTTGCTCCCCACGATACAACGTCCATGGCTTTGTTCAAAGAGGTTTCAAATGTCCTTAGAGATTCTTTGGATTCCCACTTAATTTAATACTCCAGACATTAATAAGAATTCCCAATGTTTTGTCTAAACTTTCCCTTTCTTATTTTCCTTTTATTTCTCCTATTTATGGTCCAAGGTTGCAAGCCCTTTCTATTTTGGAATTTCATACCTTTCAGAGAGGTGTGGACTTGTATTTCTGCTCTGTCCATTCTTCGGCCAAACTATCCGTGTGTTCCTTAATCCTTTTCATTCTCTCTGCTTAATTTTGTTTTTGGTTACTGAGCTGCTTCTAAACCTTCCTTGATTTGCCATCTCTGTAGTTTCACTAGTCACTCATCTAACACTTGTAACACAATGCTTCTCCTTCTTAAATCTGAAGACAAAGTATTGCCGTACCTGCCATGTGGAACTGCAGATATGGTTGTGCCCAAATTGCTGCTATAATCAACCTAGAGTGCTTTTTATTTTATTCATCACCATATAAAATAAGTTCTATGCAATGCTGTTCACTTAACTGCACTTTAAAATTTTGATGGTAATTGTACAGAACCAGACTTCTCACTTAAGACCTTTGCACCTTTTTATATCTGCAAAAGGAGAGAAAAACCTCTGCTTTAGTCTCCTTTACTGTAATCTTTTTTTTTTTTTTTTTTGAGACAGCCTCAAGCTGTCACCCTGGATAGAGTGCTGTGGCATCACAGCTCACAGCAACCTCCAATTCCTGGGCTCAAGCGAGTCTCCTGCCTCTGCCTCCCAAGTAGCTGGAACTATAGGCGCCCGCCACAAT
>CAUYON010130871.1:0-44347 GCA_963573935.1 Arctocebus calabarensis | reverse complement strand
GCCCCGGCCAAAAACTGCAAAAAAAAAAAAAAAAAAAAAAAATTCAACTTAATTCAAGTTAGGGGGAGGGGGATTTAGGGAGGGGGGCACAATGTAAGGGTATATGACCTACTTCCTGGGTGCGGGACCCAGGAAGCATTTGTGCCCTCACATTAATCTGAAATTAAAAAAGAGAAAAAAAATGTTACGCATATACATAAATAAATAAATAAATAATGTACTACATGAAACTAAACATAAATTCCATGTGTTTCTAGTTCTTAATGATACATAAATGGAAAACCAATCTAAGATTAAATGTAAGAAAACTATAAATGTAGTAAAATTTAAATCAACATTGACAATAACATGACAAGTTATGTTACTTTGCTGAAACTAAATGACTACTCTCCATGTTGTGGGGTTTGCTTATAATACTATGTGCCATATAATTACTTAATTCTGTCACCACTTTTGTCTATTACAAGTACCATTAATCTTTAGACAAGGAGCTGTGATGGTGTTTAGCCTCCACTTTGTACATGATGATTAAGGTACATACTAAGTCCACTCGCTTCTGTTAATAGTTGGTAATAATTAATTTAATACTATTTAATGATACTACCAAACATTTATGAGTAAATTATTATGATCCAGGTCCCATTGTTATAAATTAATTCACTTCATCCTTATAACAGTCCTATAAGTGAGGTATTTTAACTTTCTTTATTTTATAGGTGAGGAAACTGAGGCATAGAAAAACAAAGTAATTTGCCCCAAATCACACATATAGTAAGCGGCTGATCTGGAATTCCAACCCAGGTACCCTAGATCCAGTATTCTTCTTCTTAACCTGTAATATTCCCTCTAGTAGACTATAAATATAAACACAAAGTGAACATGGGCATTCAAATTATGTGGTAATAATATTCTCTTATAAGTACTCCGTGATCATGGAAAACATTCAAAATATGATTTATTACTTTATTCTAGAGTGCTATGGAAATAAACAATTTTTTTTCTAATTTTCATAGAGAATTCATGGAATCCTGAGAATACATGCTTGGGAGTTTGCAGAACCCAGTTTATAAATAACACTGAAACAGATTAACCTAGATAATGGCCTTTAGCACCACTCAGGAAAACAAAAACCTCAAGTGCAGTAGCACCTCTTCTTGATGTGCTTCCCTTTCTCAACGTCTTTGTATTTCACAAAGCAAGATGTCCTGGGTTTCTTGTCCCAAGTGGTTTTCAACCAAGGATGGACTATTTAACGAGATACTGAGAGAGATATTATAGCAAGAATTCATGCATTGGCTGGAAGAGTGTCCTAAATTATCTCTAAAGTATCTCCTACTCTGAGAAGCCATGATTTTATGAAAGTCCTATAAGCATTAGGTCTGGAAGAAAAAACAAGGAGGTGAGATTAGCAGAAACTGTTTGCTCAGAAAGTTGACTCCGAGTAATTGGTCCTCACACTTTCTGAGCCTATATACAATAGGATCTTGGAGGAAAGGCCTTGCAGAGCTTGTTCTCAGACCTCCGAGGAAAAGGCTCCTCCCAGCTGTTGCTGTTCCAGACTTGCACAAGGCAAAAATCCTAAAATAGAGTTATTAATAAGGGTTTTAACAAGCCCTCCCTCACAAAATACAGCCAATTCATAACAATCCATTGTAATTCTATGTATTGGCAAAAACTGATTGTAAAATAACATTTTTAACTGTTATTTATGACAGTAGCAATAAATGTCAAATATCTAGGAATAAATTCAGCAAAATATTTATAAAAATTGTACAGTGAGAATAAAACACATTGTGGAAAGATGAAAGACTGAGATCATTGAAAGAAAACACATATTCATGCATCAGAAGACCCATTATAACTAAAATGCATAAATGCTATGAATCATAGTTTAATTAAAAAAAGAAAAAAGATAAAGTAGAGGTGCTAAGGTTGGAGAGAGATGGTTGAGAACATCATTGCTTGTAACCTTTCAAACTTAAAATGAAGTATTGTAAAACACCTTTACTTGTTCATTCATGTCAAGAACTTGAGCACTGTATTATTTAGACTTTGAGGGTTTAAGGGTAGTCTTTCTAGTATTACCCTATTGTAAGGAAAGATTTTGAGGACCCACCTTTCTAAATCACAAATTTCCCAAGTTTAGGACTGACACTACTGATGTTACACCCACTTGAGCTATTTTTTTCCCCCAAAAGGACCTAACTAAGAGTTTGAGGAACTCTTACATTTCATGGCATAAATAGAACTCTTCAAAAAGGTGTTTTTGTTCAAGAGAAATATTATGAAGATAAAAATAATTTCAGATGTCAAATGGGACAACCCAATGAGTTGATTTCCTGTGACAACATTCCCATGGAGGAAGAGGAATAGCAACTGAGAAAAAATATGGGGCATAGCAGTAGAAAGGAAATGTTTGTCTTTTATTGATGGTATCTTCAGAAAGGATACAATGGGTTCACCCTGTTAGAAGAATGGTCTTTGGGCTGAGCAATTGGCCTTATAGCAAAGGTTAAGCAATAGTGAAGTCTACCTTTAGAATGAAATCATTAACTAAATCCCTTCTGAATTATGAAATCTGCTATTTAAGGCCAATTAATATTTCTCAGTCTGTGACATTAATCCTCCAGCACCTTTGAAAGAGCATCAGCAAACACGGCTGAATCAATTTGCAGATGCAGCAAGGATACGAGAGATATCGTCATGCCAACTCCCACCCCAAATGGTGGAGCCTCAAGACAGGAATCAAATTGCAATAAAGGCCTGCTAGACTTCTTGGTATAGAAAGAGTATAGGGTACACAGCCCCTGAGATTAAGATTATTATCTGGAAAGAGAGGGAAATCAGGGAAAGGCAGATGCTTCTCTTGGAAGGACTCAGAATCTCCCCTAATAGGGGAAAACTGTGGAAGGTCAACTTTCGTGTGAAGAAACCAGCTTGGGGTGGCAAGACTGAAGTTCTTTAGCGTGTGATCCCATGTAAGACCAATCAAAGGTCTTTCTGTTCAGTCCCAGTAACCGTATGTCCTGGTTTGCTTGAGAGAGCTCCATTTGCTTCTGCTCTCCTAGTGCAGAAGACATGTTAATTATATTCTGGTGGACATTTCCTAAATTCTTCAATACAACATATAGAAGAAATAGAAACAGCGGGTCACACGTTCTAGGGAACAATAAATGACATAGAAACACTGGCAGCTAGCCAGGTGTTGTGGCGGGCGCCTGTAGTCCCAGCTACTTGGGAGGCTTAGGCAAGAGAATTGCTTAAGCCCAAGAGTTCGAGGTTGCTGTGAGCTATGTCACCATGGCACTGTATCCAGGGTGACATAGTGAGACTCTGTCTCCAAAAAAACAAAACAAAACAAACAAACAAAAACCACTGGCAGGGACAGAGCCCTTATCTGTCTTGATGAGGGAGGCAGCCATACTAGCAGAAGCCGCACCAGAGCCTGCTGAGAATGGAAAGAAATGTCTGTGGTTTCCGGAGACCATGGAAGCTATCTGGGCATTCAAAGTTTCAAGGCTTGGGGACCTTAGCCTTTTCCAGATTTCTGGGTAGTATTTGTAGTTGCAGATCATTGTTGCTGGAGTTTGTGTATTGTTAGACCGAGTTTCATGGGCATGTGACTAAGGCTCAGTTTCCCATTCCTGGGTTTAATGTTCTTTGGTTGCCATCTTGACATTCTTACTAATTTTATCATGATTTTGGTTCTGTAAGTCAAATCTGATGGGACAACAGTATGCTCCAGGGATTTGGAGTTTGAGGTCCTGTCCACCCTACCTCCTGCTGCATCCCTGATTACCCAGGGTGGGTTCTCAATAGCCCACTCCCCAATTTCCAAGAACTGACCTGCCTGGCCTCCCTTTCCCCATCCCAGCCCCATGACTGCTTTTGCCTATAACGAGGGTCTGGGAACAGGGACTGTAGGTTTTGTGTTGGGAGCAAAGCCCAGTGGCAGTTGTTCCTGCATGGGGTCAGCATTGCCTTGGCCACCCTTCTGGACCCTGGTGCAGAGTTGGCAATAATCCTTTGAATGTCAGCCACTCTCTGTGAGGGTCTGGGCCTGCAGGGAGGGGAGAATGACTTCCCTGCCCCCAGCCTGGTCACTATGCAATTGGTGGTGAATTGGGGAGCTCGGCAGGTGGTGGCTGCTCATGCACCTGACAAATTGCAGAGCAGGACCTTGGGTGCCTGTGAGCATCTGTACCCACCAGCTGAGAATCCCATGCTTGGAGGAGCACAACATCAAATACCAAATAAAAATGCCATGGCAGTTGAGAGGGAGAAAAAAGACAGGACAAAGAATTATAGTTCAGTACTTTAACAACACTTTTTTCCTGCTTCTAGGACAAGGGGTCTCGCTTTGCATTGAGACCAAATTATGTAGCTAATTTGCCATATTCCTCTTAAGAAGTCAAGGTGGTGTCTGAATGCCTTTCAGACAACAACTTGCATCCCCCTGGCTGATAGGCAAGTGCATGTCCACTTGGTAGTCTTGTGACATCTCTCTGATGTGACCTCACCTCTGAATCCTCTGCCCTCCTCCCCACACTCCCGTATCTTTCTATCTTTCTGTCATCCTCTCCCATGTTTTTTAGATCCTTCCTAGCTCCCCCCCATTTCTATTAACTGGCCCTTACTGTCACTCCAGTTTGTTTAGTTGGTTCACTTCTGTCTTTTAATCTGAGAACCCAGAGTTTTATTCTTCTTCAGACATTTGTAAATCATGTGATGTAACACAAAGAACATGATATTTAGAGTCCTGGATTTAATCCTATCTCTGCCATTGACTAGACGTGCGAACCTGCCTGATTTGTTTCAATTCCCTTAGCCTCAAGTTTCCCGATCTGTAAAATGAGGTTTCCTTGATGACCCAGCCATTTGGGGGGCATTGGAATCAGATCCTGGTATCTTTGCAAGTTAGGTCGGTACTTCCATAGCTGCTTTACTGGGCATGATCAAAGCCTGTGCTGTTCTTTAGTTCATAAAATTTATCCAAGCTTCCTTCTCTCCCTCAGATTCTCTTGTTCCTAACCAGTCTCCTAGTCAACTTCCGAGGGGTCAGCATATGAAGTATTTCTCTCTGTCTGTTCCTACCCCGATGACCTGAGGTTGGGACAGCGGGGTAGCATTGATTTGGCTTGTCCTCAGAAGTCCTTCCTTAAGATAACCACTCAGTTCCATAAAATGGAGAAGCAACAAGCAGATGTTCCCCCCATCCAGAATCACCCCTCACATTCTGAATTCCTTGCCTACCTCAGATTCCCAGATCCTGCCAGGGACTCAGACCCCCAAGTCTCCCCTTTTCATAGAGAGATTTGTGTGTTTTTCATAGAGATTCAGCGCCCTTCCTGTGTTGTTCCCCTTTGCATTCCCTGTCCAACCTGTTTTGCCTTTTTGGCCTGTGTGGACAAAAGGCATAATGCTTAATTGCATCGTCATCATAATCTTTGTGAACAAGAAAGCTTTGTAACAAGTATTTCACCAGAATACGTGTATCTATCCAAGAAGCACCCTCTACTAAGAGTTCAGCGCTCAGGATGGCAGAAGCATCCACACTGGCATCTTTCTCCTCCCCTGCGAAGAAGAGCAGCAGCCAGCAGGCTGCATCCACGGGGTTACAGGTGGGGAACCACAGGCACTGAGGTGCTGAGTGAAGCTCCTGGACATCAGAGAGATTTTGTGAATGATGCTCTCAAACATGGCTGGCTTACTTCCCTCATGGTTTTACAATGGAGGGGATTTATGTCTCAGCTTTTCTTGTCAGAAGACTCCGAGTCACCATGTAATGATGAGTCTAATCCCCCGGGATTTAGATGTGAAGACAGAATGTTTTGGCTGCCCCCCTCTCCCCTCACTTCTCCGCTTACCAGTGAAGGCGGTGCTCCTGAGTCAAGCAGGATTCAGAAACAAGGCCTGCACCTGGTTGCAAGACCAGCCAAGGGGAAATCTACCTGATTATGGGGGTCAAGAAATGACCTTCCCGTGGTTCTGGCTCTCAGCTGAAAAAACCCACAAGTTAGTGGGTTAAGATTACTTGTGGTCTTTTAACTACATACAGGGAGATAATCCTGTGAGGGAATACTCTTCACTTCTATTGCCTAAAACAGAGCCTGCCACATTGTTGATACTTCTCCAAGAAATCAGAGTTTAAAAAATGAATCTGTTCAGTCTGTCCCGAGAAAGCAGACAGGGAGATAATTGCAATCAAGGGCAAAGGGCCCTGGCATGGGCTGAAGAATTCAAGTGCATCAGCTATTTGGAGGCTTTTATTATGTGCCTCATCCACCTATTCTTCCCCTATTTTCCCTCTCCATCACCACTTTCTTAACTGAGTCCCCAATAATCTCCAGCCTAGACCATGCTCTTCTTCTTCTATCTTCTTCCAGCATGCAATGGCTTCTCCTACCTTTCCAACGCTTCCTTCAACTGCCCCCAAAGTGATGTTCCTAAAATGCAAGGATTTTCATCTGGTTGCAACCTTGCCAATGGCTTCTGATTTACCACTACCTGGTTCTGGGCCCTTTAATGCCTAGCTTCTCTCACACCCCCTGCTGCCCCCAGCCTTTAACAGTCTCCATCTCACCAGTTTGGATATGCTTTCCAGTGCAGTCTCCTCTCCCCTTTCCCTGCAGTGGCAGATCACCAGTCCCCAGCAGGCAGAGCATTCATGTATCAAGAAGAGTTCGTCTATCTCCATGTTTGCTACTGTGTGTTAAGAAACAATAGGGATCTATAACATCAAAAATACTTGGGAAAAAAGATACCCCCCAAACACCCTGGTAGTCTCCTAGGAATATATTATTGTGGTGAAGCCTAAGTGTCCTAGAAGATAAAAATATGTGCCTTGCATGTGAGATTTACAGTGATCTGGTCCCTGCTGACTTTGCTGGCTTCATCTTCTGCAGCATGCCGGCTTACCCACAGCCCTGTGTCCCCAGAGACTCCTTGTGCTACTCATTGTAAACTGCTAGGCGTTTGCTCCCCCTGCCATGTTGTTCCTTTCCTTTCTTGTTTATGCTTTTGCATGTGCTATTTTCTCTGTCAGAGACAATGTTGTGCTTTACATGTCATGATGTTTTTAACCCTCAGAAAAACTCTGTAAATTATGCCAATTGTTATTTTTTAAAAAAGAAACTGAGGCTCGGAGAGGGTAAATACCATATCCTAGTCTATCAAGTCAGTGGCAATAGAGCCAGGAGTTGGATCCATGCATTTTGTTTCCAGATTGCGTGTATTTAACCCTGCACTGTGGTTGCCTCTTCAGTGGCTTCCTGGTGCTCTCCTATTCATTCTTCAATACTCAACTTAAGAACCACTTCACAAAGTCTTTCCCGATCTCTTGGGGTAGAGTTGAATCTATCTTCTCATGTGCCCCACTGAACCCTGCACTTTGCCTCTGCTGTAGATCTTAGCAGAACGGAAGGGAGTTATTGGTCCTGCCTCTCTGTCCATGCACCCATGTGGGTCTCCCCTTTGCATCTCTAGGACGTAGGCTGGTACATCAGAGATACTCAATAAAGTTTTGTCGCATGGGATGTCACACATCCTTACCATATGAATCATTTCCTTTTTGAGACTCAACTTTGTGAATCACCTGTGCCTCTCAGTTATCCTCAGTGGCCCTCTTCTAAGATATCTTTTTAGCCATAGAGAACATAAATGCCATCTTTATAGCAATGGGGGGGATAGTGAGGTTTAACTCTAGTTAGATCAGCAACATTCAGGTGGACAGCTGAGTTGCTAAGACCAGCTTTACCCAGATTCACAGAATGTGTATCATTTCTTCTTCACATCTGTGCCATGATTTATAGGTGGATCTACTCTTCCAATAAAGCTACTCCTAGAGTAAGGTAATAAATTCTTGCTCCAATTATCTATTGCTACAAAATAAACCACTTTAAGCCTTACTAATTTATTTTGCTCATAAATGTGTAGTTAAGGCCAGGCTTGTCAAGGAAGATTCATCTTGCACTACTTGATTCCTGGGTATCAGCAGAAAGAATGGTTGAGGATTGGGCAGTGCCTGTGGCTCAGTGGGTAGGGTGCTGGCCCCATATACTGAGGGTGGCGAGTTTGTACCCGGCCCTGGTCAAACTGCAACAAAAAAATAGCCGGGCATTGTCCCAACTACTCAGGAGGCTGAGGAAAGAGAATCTCCTAAGTCCAGGAGCTGGACAATGCTGTGAGCTGTGATGCCACAGCACCCTACTGAGGGTGACAAAGTGAGACTCTGTCTTTAAAAAAAAATGAATGGTTGAGGATTGGTGAGTCTGGGACCTGGCCAAGCCTGTTTTCCCATGTGTGGTTTCAGGACCTGGCCATGTAATCTCTACAAGGACTCTTTCTAGCACGGTGACCTCAGGGTGGTTGGACTTCTTACGAGGCAGTTGGCTTCCCCAGAGTTAGTGTTCCAAGATGCCCAGGCAGAAGTGCCAAGGCATCTCATCACCTCATCTCCCCATATTAGAACATCATTTCTACTACATTCTATGGATGAAAGTGGATGCTAAGCTTAGCCCAGATTCCAGAGAACAGAAATTAGACTCTATCTTTCAAGAGGAGAAGAAAAGAATGTGAAACTATTTTGAATGTACCACAACACCCAAATCCAAAGAAAAAGTAAAGCTTGAATCAAAAGAGACATTAGGGTACAGAATGTGGCGATTTAGAAACCCAGAACAATAGAAGATGCATACAATATTAGAAAACTTGAACCACAGAAGAAGAAATAGACCAGGATGCAGGGGAGTGTAAATACTACTCCCCAAAGCTTCATGTTGATCAATGGGATTTTCCCATAATGCGAGAAATAGTATGAGCTGACATTTTAAAAGTATTTGCCATATATTATTTTTTCTTTTAAGGGGTTTACACCTATTGACTTGTTTAATCCTCTTATGTGAAAACTGGGGTCTTAATGTGGTTAAACAACATATCCAAGGCACATAGCTAAAAAGTAGCAGAGCTAGAATTCCAGCTCTGATGTCTGCCACTGTTTCTGGTGAGCTAAAGTTCCATCCCCTGCACACCTCTATCTTTAAAACATAGGGCACCCTTTTAGCTAGTTTATGAGGAGTGTATAGGTAGAACATCTTCTCTCTGGGTCATCTCCTCTCTGGGTCAGCCCTAAGCCTCTTAGTCTGTAGCTTACACAGATTTTTCTTAGTTACATTTATCATGAATGAGCTTATATACTCCCAGATGACCCTAATGGGCGGCCGAATAGGAAATCACTGGGCTTCACTGTGCCTTCTGAGACTCCAAATTCTGAAAAGGGCCTGGTTTTTATTTGACTTAATTATTACACCTGTGTTTCAGGTCCTTGGTTACCAAGAGGGTTACAGAGAGTGGTGAGTACACATGAATGGATCTGACACACAGGTTGTCTTCCCTTCCTGCCCTGCATATGTTCATTTTTTGTTTAACACCTTTCTGGGAGCCCAGAAGTCCCACGAGAACAGGGCTGGTGCCTGACTTGTTCTCCACTTTATTCCCAATCCTCTGTCTAATTTCCTGGTGTGCTGCAGACACCTAATCAAGATGTGTTCAAGTCATGAGTGGGTGAATCACGAGCTCTTATCTACAAGGTTTGACAAGTAAGTTTGTGAACTCATCCTAGAAAAAGTGCTGCATACCTCATTGCTGAATATCACTATAGTTACCCTTGTGAAGCTATGCACTGATGCCAGTGCCTAGTCCCTCCCCTCCAAACCAATTTTGGAACTCTTTTTCTGAAATGAACCTCAGAGCTGTGGTCATAGGAGGTCTGACAATTAAGTTCATAAACTTGCTACCCATGTGTTTACGTTGGCAGCACTGTACAAACAACTCTGTAAGGTTTCATAACCTTGGTATGTCAGTATCTCACAACTGACATACCAAGGTGATCATAGTGAAATTCAGCAATGATGTATGTAGCACTTTTTCTAGGATGAGTTCATGGTTAGACTGCATCTGGAAAAGGCAAGGACTTTGGAGTCAGAAAGACCCAAGTCATAATCTCAGCTCTGCATGTTCAAAGAGTTTTAGTTTCCATGGAAGTAATGTTCTGAAATATGTTATACAAAAATATCACATAATCAAAATTACTTTTAAAGTCTTTATGGAGGTACCTACCCTGAGACAAACATAGCTGATGCGTCTTACAGAAAGAGATTTCTATTCCTCTATTTATACATCAGACCACGTTGGCTTGCACTGAGGACATATGCCATAAGAAAAATATTTACCTTTAAACCTTGGCATCATCCTCGGTTCAGTAAGGTTCTGTCCTTCTTCGCAGAACACTGGAATGGAGACTCCTGGGCCAACACTGTGTCCCATGGTAGGCTCTCTGGGTGTGATGGTGGGCACATTAATGGCTCACACCATTTACATTTTCATATATATGCATTTAAATACATATTTTTATGTGAACATATCATTTTAACATAAGAGGTGTTTATTATTTTTAAAATTATTTCATTTTATTTTATCTGCATTCCTGTAAGTTCACTGTTCATACAAAGCTCTGATTTGCCTCTCTGTCAAGAGAGATGACTGCTTTAGTCTATAAACAAAACAAAGAAGTAGGGGAGAGGGAATCACATGAAAGATAAAAGAAACCAGTGTAGGATAAGAGAGCAGAGATATGCTTTGCATGGTGCACACTGTCCTTTTGACATGCTCCAGTTAAATCCCTCTGATAATTCTATTGTGTCCTCTCCATTTAATTAACCAAATGTTCCTGTAGTATTAATATGTACTAGACACTATTCTGAGAGCTTTATAAATACTAGTTCATTCAATCCTCACACTATATCCCAAGAGGAGACTGAGGCATAGACAGGGGAATTCATTTGTCCAAGACTATCAGCTACTGAGGGACAAAGCTGGGGTTCAAAGTGGGGAGGTTTGGCTGCAGTAACTGCTACTCTGAGTTGCTTCCCTTTTTCCTGCTGGTGCTGACCTGGATTCTCAATTTCTGTCTGCCCTGTGCACCATTGTGCTGGCCTCTGCTTTGATCTCCTGTATTTGGTTCTAGTTCATCCTCAAACTTCCATTCTATTGTGTTTAAACATGAACCTAGTGGGGCTTGATGGCTCACCCCTGTAATTCCAGCACTCTGGGAGGCTGCGGAGGGTGGATTGTTTGAGCTTAGGAATTGGAGACAGCCTGAGTGAGATTCTGTACTTTAAAAAAAAAAAATAGCTGGGCATTGTGGCAGATGCCTGCAGTCTCAGATACTTGGGAGGCTGAGGCAAGAGGATTGCTTAAGCCCAAGAGTTTGAGGTTACTGTGAGGTATGACACCATGGCACTCTACCAGTGGTGACAAAGTGAAACAATCAAACAAACAAGCATGAATCTGAACGTGCAACCTCTACTGTCTTACCTACAGTGATATTTGCCTGACAGAACTTCTCAGAACTCATAACAGAGCTCATGAGACAAACTTTTTTGGGCCCCTCTATATATTTTTCTCCTTCTCGAGAGGAAGCCCCTTTGTATGTTGAAGCACAGAGGAGTCTGAAAGTCAGGAGCTCATCTGAGCTCAACTTTGCACTTCCCAAGTTTATGGACATGCCAACCTTGTTCACACAGCGGTTGTTAACATCTTCCTAGGTGAAATGTTTTACAGAACATTTTGCCCTACAGGATAAAGTCTAAACTCCAAGACAAGTCTCCTGTACCACCTGGCCTGACATGCCCTTTCCTCTCTCCCCTCCTTGCTTCACTGAATTTCCCTTCTTCGAACTTACTATCCCTTTTCTTTGCTCTGTGTCTTTGCTCCTACCATTTCCTCTCCATAAAATGACCTTTTTTTCTCTCTTGGTAAACTCCCAATTGATAAAGAAAATTCCAATATTCCCTACTCTCTGCAATCTCTCCCACTCAGCTCACTTCCTCCCCCCTACCCCCATTCCACAGTGGAGTTAATACCTGCCCCACCTCCTCAGCTCCCTACAGCTCCTTACGCAGCCACTGTTTCCTTCAAGGCTGTCCTGTTGCCCATCACTTTTCTTTTATCTATGCTGTCACTTCTCTTTTAAAGTTATAATTATTGAATGTGTATTATGTTCCAAGCTCTGTGTTAAGCACTGTATGTGAATTTTCTCATTTATGCTTCATAAAACCTTATGAAGTAGATGTTATATTATTTTCATTTTAATCACATTTTATAGATATGAAGGTTTAGAAGAGTCACAACCCTGAGGTTATTCGCCTCCTCAGAAGTTAGAGCCAAGACTTAAACCAAAATCTTGGGAACTTGAGAACTCACGTTCATTCTACATCTCAGTCCCCACCCCCACCTCCGCGAAATGTGATGTTTCAACAGCACAGATTCTGTTTTACTCATTTCACTATATTTGACACCTACCACAGGACCTGCTGGGAAGAATCTAATAACTACCTGTGTTTAATAAATGAACAGCTAGAGATAGGGTGGAAAATGACCCAAATGATAGAAAATGACAACTCTCCAGCTTCAGCAGTTTCTTCCTCCTGACTTCTAGCCCATCAGGTGAGACTCTGCTGTCTGACCTCCAACCTCTGGCCACAGGAAGAAGTAACCTGCAGAATCTCAGTTCTACTGCCCTCTACAAAGATGGGGTGAGGTCTCGACCTCGTATATTTTGCTGAGGCTGTTTTTTTTAAGTTAACATTTACTAAGTACTTTCAATGTACAGGCACTTTTCTAAGTGTTTTGCCTGCATATTCAAGCAGGTGCTATAATTACCCCCACTTAATGGATGGGGAAACTGAGGTACAGAGGGATTAAGAATCCTGCCCCTGTTCCCACAGCTAGTGAGCATTACATCCAGAATTCTAAGCCAGACAATCTGGGCCCAGAGCCCACACTCTCACTTACCAGTCAATCTTGCATGCAAAGAGAAAATAATAACAATTTCTATTCTAGAGAATAAGAAAATGGGGTTTCTGTTTTGTTTTGAAAGTTTGGTGACCAGATGTTGCTATCCTCAATGACTCTATTGCTGGCTTAGCCACATTTTCCCAGGAACCCCACTGAGGTGGGTGCCCTGCCCAGAATGTCTTTTCATCTCATCCCCTCCCCCATTCCTTTCCTAATCCCACTAGCTCAACATATGTCTTTATAACTGGGGAGATTCACTCCTTAAAAAAATAAAGGAATTCAGGCTTTACAAGCAAATTCATTTTGTTAGAGGTGGGTGGGAGGATATCTGCCTCTGTTTGCAGAGGGATTATGTTGGAAGGACAGAAGCAGGAGCCACATCAGGTGAACTGTAGACTCCTGAGCCAGAAAGAGCCTGTAGCCAATTGGATAATAAATGTGTCATTTATTACCTGATTGTCTAAATCTTGTCTTTTGAGTTTCCTGACTCTTAATCCAAAAAATCTCTTCTCAGTGCCCAGGTGATAAATTATTTATCTGCTTTCTTCCCCTTTCATTAACCTTGTCTCCCTATGGGAATGCAGCAGTTACTAGCAACTTGCCCCAGATGGAGCATGGTAGAGTGGAGCCAGGAGAGGTTAACCCCGAGCCCTCCCAAGGATTTCATGACATGGTGATTAGTTCCAGAAAGGCAATGGTAAAGGGTAGGTCAGACCCTAACTAAGCATCTTATAAACAAACTTCTTGGATAAATTATTCATCC
The DNA here is from genome assembly GCA_963573935.1 of Arctocebus calabarensis. Lineage (NCBI taxonomy): Eukaryota > Metazoa > Chordata > Mammalia > Primates > Lorisidae > Arctocebus > Arctocebus calabarensis. Next base: position 30,729 of record CAUYON010130871.1, on the reverse strand, counting down.
TACTTTGCCTCAGTTTCCCATCTATAAAATGGAGATGATGATACAACTTTGTGAGGATTATATGCACTGTGGATATACAACCCTTGGAAGAGTTCCTAGCAAGTAATCGATGCTTTACGAGGGTTTCCTTTTGCTGTTGTGATTATTATTGGTAGAGGAATAGTTGTTGGTGAGAGGGCTAGTTAAAAGGGAAGAGACTGATTGAAAGCCTTCCATTTATTTTCCTTGACTCTCCTTGGTTTTTCTCTATCAAACATTTCTTTTTAAAAAAATTTTTTTAATGAAATCATAATTGTGTACGTTGGTGCAATTATGGGGCACAATGTGCTGACTTCATATACTGTCTGAAATATTTTCATTGAACTATTTAACATAGCCTTTGTGGCCTTTTAATCACTATATAAAGACATTTATATTCTACATTTAGTAATTTTCACTTGTACCCTTTTAAGATGCACCGAAAGTGTGATCCCACCAATCACCCTCCCTCCACCCATCCTCCCCCCTCCCCACCCTTCCCTTGCCCCTTTCCCCATTTCTTGTGCTATAACTTGGTTTTAGCCTTCATATGAAGCTATAGATTAGTTTCATAGTAGGCCTGCATACATGGGATACTTTTTCTTCCATTCTTGAGATACTTTGCTAAGAAGAATATGTTCCAGCTCCATCCATGTAAACATGAAAGAGGTAAAGTCTCCATCTTTCTTTAAGGCTGCATAGTATTCCATTATATACATGTACCACAATTTATTAATCCATTCGTGGGTCGATGGGCACTTGGGCTTCTTCCATGACTTAGCAACTATGAATTGGGCTGCAATAAACATTCTGGTACAGATTTCTTTATTATGATGTGATTTTTGGTCTTCTGGATATATACCTAATAAAAGAATCTTTTTTTGTTTATTTGTTTCCTTTTTACATGAGTTACACAAATCAAACTTAAAATTTGATGGAAATAGACAGAAGTAAGAAACTAAGCAGCTTAGCTGAGTGGGATATAAGCACAGGACCTTCCACATCTTGGCAACCCTCATGGGGTCAAAGGTTATGTAAGTGTTAGTCTCCACTGAACTTCCAGCATTAGCCCAGTGGCTTGACAAAAGTAGCAATCAATTAATAATTGATATCAAGATAAATGATTCAGTATAGGACAACATAGTCATTGAAGCTCTTAAGAATGATTCAATTTTCTTGATATCAATTTTTCAAGAAAATGTTAAATGATGCACAGTATACTAAAAAAAAAAAAAAAAAAGCCAAACAAATGAAAAAAAACTACCAAAATGGGCTGGTTGCAGTGACCGTGGCTTACACCTGTAATCCCAGTACTTTGGCAGGCTGAAGCAGAAGGATCACTTGATGCCAAGAGTTCAAAACCAGCTGAACAACATAATGAAACTCCATCTCTATTGAAAAATAAAATAAAATAAAAGACAAGAATGTTTGTAGCTCTTCTTATTTATCTGGAAAATGTATTCAGATCGAAGTCCTCATTTAGTTTTGGTGCCTGATGAATGAGTTATTACTTGATATTTTCTTGCTTTGTCAGGAACTATCTCATCCAGAAAGCAGTGTGAGACCTCCCATTTCTATAGCTCTTTTGATGTGTGAAGCTTCCATCAAAACATTTTACCTCTCATTGGTAACTCACTGTTTGCAGAGGCTTGCTTACAGGTGGATGAAGCCTAACCCAGTCGTAAATTACAACCTGGGCACTTCCTGCATAGTAAAGAAGCCATTAAAGAAAATACCTTGTCAGCCAGCAATCAGAGGCACATTCCATCTCAGGAAGCCTGCCCCTTGTACCTGTCAGTCTGAATGGGTCCTTTCACACAAACCTCCTGCCAGCTCACTGGGAGCAGCCAGACCTCTCCCTCCCTCCCGTCTTTCAAACTACAGCATGTCTTACTTCCCCTTTAAAATGCTTCCAAACCACTGGAGTACACCTCATCACAGACCCCCGTGGATGAAAGGCAGGACTGAAGTTGTGTCAGATATAACTAACGATTAGAGTTATTCCCACCTTCTCCACGTTGTTGACAGACAGTGAATAAAGGTGACCTTGTTACACCCACAATTGATCTATTGAAGTAAGGGCTTGTTTTTAACTTAAGAAAATATAACCTTCCAGGGCTTTTCTAAGCCAATGATTTAGAGTCCTTATGGCCCTGATTTATTTTTACCAATTCTTCCACTGCTCATGCAGTAAGGCATATCATTATTGTTGTTGGTGGCGTTATTATTATTATTACAACCACCTGACTCTTCATAGTGCCTATGTGGCACATGCCCAGACACGTGGAAGAAGCAGGCATACAGCATCCTCTATTGAATTTGGGAGGGAAAAGACACGCGAATGGGTTTCCACTGTCCTTTCCACTCTGTGCAGATGGATTTTACCTTGGTGAAGCATTTCTGGATTAAATGTAGATTGTATATGAAACTCTATAAATAGAAATTAGGCATTTAGGTTTCAGAGCCAAGTCCAGCAGGGCTGATATTTGGGCTCCACCATTTAGAAATTCTGTGAATGCTGGAAGTTGCTCATTCCCTCCAAACATCAAGGAAGGTTCTAAATGTCATGCGTGGATTTGGGGCTTTCTTACACAGGCAGAAGAGAGCCTTTGAAGGTCTTAGAGCACAGAAATAACATGGTAGGAAAAAAACATCAAAATAATTTGCAAAGGGGAGATAACACCAGCAAGGAGTTGCTTGGCTGCGTTCTCCTAATGGCACTCAGAAGTGTTCTGTGCTGGCATTAGCACAGTTCCCCTCATCTTAGAAAAAAAGGCTAAAAATGACAATGATGACTGAATGACTGACCAAAACCCCCCAGGTAAAGAAAGAAAGATGAAAAGAAGGCATGTGGATGCACAGATGAGACTTCATCAGAGTGGATATTGACTTTTCCTTTGAATGATTTATATTTATTTTTTGAGTATTAGTTGAGTTAAATACATAACTTGCCCCATGCCTCACTTAATAGTATAATAATCAAGATGTGTTGAGTCAACACTGACCTTTAAGCAAAGTCTCAGATCCAAAAGCTACCAAGAGGTCTGATATGCAACTTTTCTTTCAAACTTCCCTCCCTTTCATATTTGCATAAGGTTTTGAAATAGCAGTGCAGTTTGGAGCAGATAAAAGGGGAATGAGGTGGTTTTGGCTAGCTGCAGAACACAGATGCAACTTTATTACCCAGCTGTGAGTAATTTTCCTCCCAAATGGAGGTAGAAATTTTGAATAGATTGAAAGCCTGTTCTGTGCAGGAGCCAAGGATGCTCCATCAATTCAAATGCTCTTGTATTTAATTCATGTAATGGCCTCAGATGGAGATCCTTCCTTTCTCACAACAATGCTGTGTTATCTCTCTAAATAGCCAGATAAATGGCCCAGGAGTGAATTGTGCCTGGTGTCCCAGGTTTCCTGACCTGTTCTTTCATAACGTGAACTTGACTGTGCAACAATCTCCCAGCGTTATAGACATTCCCATGGCCTTTGCCTAAGCAGAAAGGGCATAATTTCCTGAACCCTAACAAGTAAAGAGCAAAAGCAGAGGTCAGTGGGGAGACTGGCAATGTGAATGGTGAAATTACGGCCACTATTGACCATTTTAACAGTAAATGTGCGGCCTCTACATTCTCCATGTTAGCTGTTGACTCTTGTTGGAAGTCTCACTGGGTATTATGTCAACTTGTTTAAGATATCTCTCTCTCTCTCTCTCTCTCTCTCTCTCTCATAGTAAATATGAACACACAACTGTTCTGAAGTCACATTTTGGAAGCTCTCAACTAGAAATTGTCAAAGCAGGGGGGAAGAAAACAGCACTTAAGAAAAAAATAGAAGAGCATCAGTAACATTTGCAAAATTACCTTCCCTAATGATTTAGTTGGAAACATTACTTTTCAGATTCTAAGAAATTATTTCTTTATTACATCATAGAATAATATTGTCTGAGCCAAAAAGGATGTTAGAGATGATGGTCAATGTCATTTGTGCAAATCAGGAAACTGAAACCCAGAGACGTTCCTTGACTTGCCTAAGTTGTGGCTGTAGTGTGAAAATCAAAGTTCTCTGGCAAGCCAAGCTTTTATTTAAAATGTGTACCTTTTTTTGGTCACTAACTATTGAGCAGCTACTATGTGACAGACATTATCAGGGTGCTGAGAATATCGAGACCAAGTTTCTGCCCTTACGTTGGTGATAGATGCTCTAACCCACTGTAGTCAAAACACATGAGTATCAGCAATTTACTGGAAATGCAGAATTTGCCCTGGAGTTTGCATATGCATATGCATTCAAGTTGAGCAAACATAGAGACAGTAAATTAAAGAGGGGAACTAGGAAATGTTGGGAAAATGTAGCAGGGCAACATCAGAGAGGCACATGGAGGCCTGGTGGCCAGAGTTCTGTGGGCCATTTGAAGGACATGGGCTTTTGCCCAGAGTGGGAAGGGAAGGTTGAAAAGAGCTTTGAGCAGAGACATGGCATGATCTGACTTAAATATAAATTTGACATAGCACAGCTTTGAAAGTTAGGCAGACAGAAAACAGTTCCCTGGAGGCCTGGCAATAGGGGATAGGCCACAGAGGAGGACAAAGAACTCTGGGGAGGGGGTGATACATGTAGAAATATTTCATATCTTGGCTGTGGCGGGATTATATCAGTGTATTTGTCAAAACTGATCTATTGGTCTACTTAGAGTGAGTGCATTCTATTCTATGCCATTTATTTCAAAAAGTTAAAAAAATATGGAGCACATCAGAACCAGGATATAACTTGTGTAAAAGAAAACAGGTAAGAGAACAGCTGTTGTAAAGTACAATAATTGAAACTAACTCTTTTCGAGGAAGACGAGGTCGCAGGTTCGGCGGAGGTGCGCTGTGCTCACTTCTGCTCCTGACTCACCACTGTTCACTCTCGTCCAGGAACAAGTGGGCCAGGAAGCCACGCTGCAGCCACGGTAAAAAAAAAATTGAAAGTAAACTTTGGGAGAAGTTGAGAATGTGGGCACATGCAAGATTGCGCACTGCAGAAAATCATTCCAGGACCCCAGGACACTTGAGAGTTCTCACAGTAAAAGTGGAGAAGTCGAAATGAAACGGAAGGGAAAAGCTCACTAGGTCAGGTGCTAGAGGACAGGTTCTATTTCTGCCTTTACTTAGACTGCTATCCAAACTCCTGACCTTGGACAAGTCATGTATTCTTCCCTGGAAGGTAATTTTCTTCTCTTTCAAGTAGCCATCAGAGCAAATGCCTGTTCCTACAAACTGCACTAAAGTATTCCCCAAACAGGTCCAGCCCCAGCAAATCTAATATAGCCCTTAGGTACAGACATTCTTCCTGATAAAAAACAAAATAGTGAAGAACTAAAATGTCTATTTTATAAAGAGAGAGTATATGTAACAAAATCAAAAGTCACAAAATAAATTTGATGTGTACTTCTTCATTGATGTACCCAATGACATTTTCTTGTGCCTCTGGTGCTGGCATGGAAGGATAAAGGTGAATGAAACACCCGGTTCATGCTCAGAAGAATGACATTCAAGAACACTGTTTCTCAACCTTTTTTTATCTCACAGCGGTACACTTGACCCTATAGTTAAACTTCCGTGGCACACTTAAATTATGTTGATCAAAAAAAAGGAGTTAAAGAAAAAGAATATACTTACTGTGCTTTGAACTACTTTCAAAAGTAATTAATGAACCTTTCAACAAGCACACAGGTAGAAAATCAATGATCTTGAAGGATGGGGAAGATATGTCTAAAAATAACTTGAATTAAAAATATAGGAAAAAATAGAGTGTGGAGTTGGAGTGATGGAGTTGGAATAGTGAAAAAAAAAGTACACTTATCCCTTAAAAATTTTTCTCAGAGAAGTGGGATTTGAAGTGAGCCTTAATGAATGAGTAGGAATGTGCTGAGAACAAGAGGTCATTTCAGAAGGAAGAATGGATTCATCCATGTCATAGAATCTGGAAAATATGAGGCATTTCTGGAGGGGTAATATAAGGGAAAGCTTATATCTAGGGCACTAGTGTGACATGGGAGACAGGGCCAGAGAAGGTAACTTGGGAGCAAGATCGTGGAAGGCTTTCCCTACCACACTGTCTTGGTCGGAAGTGGAAAACCTCTCGAGGTTGCGAGCAGGAGGGTGGAATGACTCAAAGTGTATCAATGGAAGAGGCTTTCACAGCTCTGTGGAGAATGAACTCATGGTGGGGCAGACCAATGCTAAGGAGGTAGATTAGAAAACAAGTGCAGTGGTTGAGTGGATACAAAAATAGGGAACCAATATGGTAGGTACAGAGTTGGGCAGGTCTGTCTGTAGAAATACACATAACATTGGCATCAAAAGATGGGCAGGACCTTAAAGCCAGTTGAATGTGGGTGGTAAGAAAGAAGAAAGTAACAGAGATAACTCTTAGATTTCCAACCAAAATGAAAAGCCCTGGAAGAGTGCATTGGGTGAAAGAGAGGGGATTTGCTTGGAAGACATGTGGAGTTGTTGGTGCCAGTGGTACAGCTAACCAAACTGGGTATTTCTTCCATATATACTGCACACATTTACATATGTTATCCTATTTAATCTTCACAAGTTTGTGAGAAGAGTGCAATCATACCGTTTCTACAGGTAGAGAGATTGAGGCTCAAGAGGCAAAGTAATTTGCCTTGGGTAGCAGAATCACTATTCAAGATGAAATTTTTATGCCATAATAAATTAGTTATTTTGAATTCAGCTGTGCTTTTCTGAATATTATCTCCTGGCTATGGCTTTGCCTTCTCACTACTCTGCTGTTTCCAGATAGCATTTTTTTGCTATATGTATCTGAAGATTTATAATTGCACATCCTAGTTAGAAATCAGGGCTTGGCGTTTCTTAACAATTGCTGGTAAAATGTCCCACTGACAAAACAAATGCACATATTTCTAGAATAATAACTTTAATTCTTCTCTAAAGAATCCACAGTGGCAGACTGTCACTTCACAGAACTTTCTCATTTTCTCAAATTTGTAATAAAGCCTCAGCTCATTATTTCTACAGGCTACTGAGAACTAGCCTTTTGATTTTTTGTACTTGGTCGGTCTGCTTATGGCTCGCTCATGCATTCATAGAAGCCCTCAGCGGACTCTAGGACCATTTTTAAAAAAATAAACAGAGCACCTTAAAATATGGGTGCTATCAAAGAAATGATGTAATTATCCATCACGGTCATTCCTCATCATACCTCAGATCAAGACTCAGCAGACTAGTCCTACATGGGGACATATGCCAAATGCACTATAAAGTCATCACCTCCTTGGTTGAAATGGTGTCACCTCTATTCACCCACTTGTGCAAGCTGGGAATTTAGGAGTCATCCTTCATACCTCCCTTTTTTTTCATTTTTCTTCCAACCAATTCTGTGTCCTGAAATATTAATTCTGTGTTCATTTTGTTCTTGGATCCACTTTGCTCTTTTTCAACTGTACCCACTTGAATATCAACCTACCTTGGCATTTTTCAGGAGCCTCCTAATTGGTGTCCCCATCCTTCGCTCACTCTCCTCTCCAGTCTTTTCTCCATCCTATGGTGAGAGCAGTGTTTGCAGATGAACTTGAACATCAAATGAGCCCCAGGTTTAAGATGCCACGCTAACTCTCATTGCTTTGTATAGAGACCAAAGTCTTTACCATGACGTTGAAGGCCCTGCATGTTCCAGTCTCCTCCAGAACATTTGTCCCCATCCTTTTCTCTAGGAGAAAGAGATCATCTCCCTTGAGACTGCTTCTTTCCCATCTTATTTCTTGGTTAATCCTTTTCCTCTGCCTTCACATCTCAATTCTAGTGCCTGTTCCTCAGAGATGGCTTGCTGAGTGGCCCACATTCCTGCCCCCAGGGATCTTCTTGCCTTCTCTCCTTCCTTCCTTTTCTTCCTCTTTCTTTTCTACTTTCCTTCCTTCTTTCTTCATCTTTTCCTTCTCCTCCCTTCCTCCCTTCCTTCTTTTTCTTTGATTCTTTCTATTATCTACTCTGTTTTTCTCTATTTTTGTTTCTATCACCTCTGTCTCTTCCTATATACTCAATAGGACTGAATCTTTGCACTGTGGATCACTGGTTTCTATCTGTTATATTTATTCATGTCCACTAGGCTATAAACTCCATAAGCACTGTGATCATATTTGGTATTTCTGAATGTTATACTCTCAACAGCTGAATTAGTATCTGGCACAGGTAAGCTTTCAATAAAATTAGTAGAATAAATTAAAATAATTTTGCCAAGCTCTAAGTGTTGATCAAGAAGAAGAATCGCTGGCAATAATATTAGATGCCAAGAAAATGAGATATTTTAATGTTTCCCAGCAAGTGGGTTTTCAGTGAGGCAGGGAGGAAAGGAAAGGCATAATTCCTAAAGACTAGAAGAAATAAAATCATAAAATGGGAAGCCAACTGAAAAGCACACAAAGCAAACCTCTTCCATCAGATATCTTACAACTGAAACAGATTAAGTGGAATCTAAGAACAGTGTCCAGGCCCAAATTGCCAGTGCTTACTTTTTACAATTTTCTTTTCTTTTCTTTCCTTTTCTTCTCTTTTCTTTCCCCTTTCCCTCCCTTCTCTTTCTCCCTCCATTCCTTCCTTCTTTCTTTATTTTATTTTGCCAATTACTGTTTAGGTAGGCAGAGGACCAGTTCAGCGCCCATTGGAATGTCCAGGTGGCTAAGTAGCTACACAGTGATTGCTTTTGATTACTCTGTGTAACAACCCTAGCTCACGCACTTCCCTAACCTCCTTTTTATGGTTGAACCATGCTAGTACCTGGAATATATTCTTAACATCAAGCTTTAAACCAGTTATTTGATTTTAAGTTTTTCCCATGGTTTCTTGTGCACTTTATATCAATTTCTCCTTATATAATTAATTAAAAGAACAGCTCCCAGAATTTAAGAGGTTGGCATATTTGAGCTGATGCCATATTGTCTCTCCCTACCCCATCCTAACCCCAATCTTTTACTCTCAACTCTTTCTCTCCCTGTCCCTGAGTAATACAATTTCTTTTAAGAGCAGATTAAATGATATACCTAGCAGTGTGACAATTTAGATTCTATAATGGAATGAAATATATTCAAGCACAGCATCAAATAAGGTCTGGGGCTTATTTTTTCTTTGTTCCCACATCCCTTTCCACTGATTAATAGAAGTAACTGAATTGAGTATAATTTCATAAAATATTAGTGACTGTTCTTCATCACAAATCACTTATAATTTCCACTTTTGCTAAATTATGAGTTTTCAATTTGGTCTACCTGAAGGGTAGGAATTTTACCTTCAGGTTGACTGTAACCAGAAATACAAGAAAAAAAAAACTTCTTCCACTGGAAAGTCACTGGAAGAAATATACTGTAAGCTCCCTCTCCGTGGGAGATCAGAGAAGTACAGACTTGGGTGAAGGGAGTAAATACCCTCACACTTCCATTCACTTTATAAGAAATGGATTGCATGCATTTGTGTTTATTGTGAACATCCCCTCAGCTTCCCTCTGAGTCAGCGTTGTCATCCTTTCTTCTAAAGGCGCGGCAGAGGAATGTTCTTTGGAGGGTGGAGGCCTCAGTGTCCTATGTACAACCTCTGTCCCCCAACCCAGTTACCTGTGTCCCTCTTCTTGAGGGCTTTCTTTGGTAGACTATCCTCTCCAGCACTGAGGACTGAATACCTCAGAGGTGGCTCTGAATCCATCATCTCCTGGAGCTGGTGAACCTCGGCTCTGTCATCCCTAAGTGACCAACTGCACCATTGCCTCAGAGCGCTCTGCATGGTGAAGCCCATTGCCCAGTGTCAGCCACGCAACCAAGCAGCTTCTGTAGGCTCCCTCCTCTCCCATCCACGCCCTCCCTCGCCCTCCCTTGCCCTTTCCCGTCACTTCTTCACATTTCTACCAGTACTTTCTGTGATCATGTCCCAAGGAAACTACTTTGTCTAGAATGTTTGTTTCAGGCTTTAGATTTTTCTTTAAAAAGGAGTGACTATGGATTTCTTTAAAAAGGTCTTCTTCTGGGGAACGCCAATGAAAGAGAGAGCCTTGTGTATTTGTGACAGGCTATAATAAAAAATGAGATTTCAGGCATATGAGATTGTTATGTCTTAGCAGTTATTAAAATATTGAATGCTTTTATGCCAGTTGGTAAACAGCAGCTTCCCAAATGTGGCAGAAGGCATGGCCATGACTACTTCCCTGGTCAGTTGTCCTTCCCATGATTCAGGAAGTACAGGTTAATACTTGCTACAATTTAATTTTTATGTATTTATTTATTTATTTTAGTTTTTAGAGAAAGGGCCTCATTCCATTTCCCAGGCTAGAGTGTAATGGCTGATCATAGCTTATGTTAGCCTCGAACTCCTGAGCCCTGGTAATCCTCCTGCCATAGCCTCCTAAGTAGCTGGGATTACAGCTGCATGACACTATGCCCAGCTAATTTTTTCTTCACTTTTTGTAAAGCTGGCATCTTGCTATGTTGCTCAGGATGGTCTTGAACCCCTGGCCTCAAGAGATCTGCCCTAACCTCCCAGAGTACTGGGATTACAGATGTAAGCCACTGTGCCCAGCCTATTTTCAATATTTGATACCCACTGCCCTGAGATTTAAAAGCAGAACTTTTCTTTTCATTATTGTGTAGGGAGTAGCTTGAAGTTACATTCTTTCTTTTAACTGAGTCTTTGTAACATCTTTGTATAGATGTCCTCCAGCTCTAGGTGTCCAACTGACTCTGGTGTAGATTTTTAGGAAAGTGGATGGATGAAATAGATAAGAGACAGGAAAGTGGAAAGAACAGTTACTACCTGACAATGTACTTTTGGGAAACTGTATGAGCATTGCAGTTTGAGCTGGCCCTGCAGAGCGTTGCCTGGATGGTTGCCCCTCTACACTTAGTAACAGTAGAATGCCTGACAGTACACCATGGGTTGGACTTCCCTGAGACTGTGCTTGTATTCCTCTCTCTGATTTTTTTCCTGGATTCAAAATATCCATGAGGAACAAAATATAGTACTAGAAGTCAGACATACATACACACAGACACTTTTACTGCTGGATCTTTGCTGTCTGGCTCAGGTTTGCATAATAGATTAAACTCCCAGGCCCAGTGGCAGGTGCCAGAGCCACACTGCTCACATTTGGGCCCCTGAACATCTGACATTTAGCATCTGGTCCTGCACTCCCAAATCCCCATCCAGGTTGTAAGTTTTATAGCTGGAAAAGCCGTTTTCAAGCTGATTTCATGGTAATTACATATTAATCACTTCAGGGACTTCCTAAGAATTCAGGATGAACTTGGGTAGGTAAACAAGGAGAATTTTTCTAAATGACAGCTATGCCTGAGATGTAACTTTAATATATTTGACAGTACCTAAAAACAGTCACATACACACACACACACACACATGTACATATCATACGTACATATATATGTATGTATGTATGTATGTATTATATATACATAAACACCTGGGCATTTGCAACCAAACTCAACTTCTGAAGCTTTAGCCCTATTCATTATGATGTGTACACACACACAGGCACACATATATATCTGCACCATAATGAGCAGGACTAAAGCTTCAGAAGTTGAGTTTTATTGTAAATGTCCAAGGGTTGTCCACAGATAAAATCAGTTATCAGAATCAGGGTGAATGTATAACCTCCATATATTTTATAGTTTCTTGTGTCACAATGAGCACAAAATTCAAAAGGCAACACTCTCTTACAAGTGTAAAAAAGACAATTTGAGGGTTGCTTGTGGTTTCTGCTATTGCAAGGCTAGATTTATAGCTTCTCACTATTTAGATTTGCTATTGAAGTTTCAGTGGAAATGCCAAAGAGTTCAGTTAGCAGGTGTCAGTAAATGATGTCAACACAGCTCCAAGTTCAAGGTGGAAGTTTCTTGAAATAAGGCAAGCATGTAATGCCCAGAAATCTTGTTTTAAGATTCATCAAGTTCTCAGCCCTTAAAAGCTCTTTGTTTTTTCCTTTTTGTTTAGATAAATTCTTATTATATAAGCAGGAAACTCTAAACTTTTCTCCTATGTTCCTGTTTTTGATATCTGTACACATACACAGTGTAAGATATTTTTTATTTTTTATTCTTATCTGTAGCTGCTAACAGCACTTGAGGTGTGAAATTTTTTAAGATAGAAAAGTTGAGTAAAAGCATATATATATATAAGCTAATGAATCCAGAAAAGCATTACTATTAGGAGGTTTAACAAAATTATTTTTTAACCCCCAAAAGGTTGTTATACCATTATACACTCACTAAAGTGGCTAAAATAAAATAAAAAATACTAATAAGACTAAGTGTTGTCAAGACTGGAGAATAGCTGAAACTGTCATGCAGTGGTGATATAAATGGTACAAGTACCTTGGAAAATTCTTTGGTGGTTTTTAATAAAGTTAAATATATACCTATATATCCTATGACCCAGCAATTCCACTTCTAAACCACATAACAACCTGCAAAAAAGGGTCACAGAACTTTTATTCATAAAACCCCAAATAGAAACAACCCAACTGTCCACCAACTGGTACATGAATGAACAAATCACGGTATAGTCATATAATGGAGCATCAGTCAGGTATAAATAGGAATGAGTAACTGATAAATTCAACGTTACATGAATCTCAAAATTATGTTTTTGAAGAAAGTTGAAGAGACACAAAAGAGAATGTACTCGGTGATTCCATTTATAGTAAATTCAAGAAGAATTCAAGAAAGTTGAAGAGACACAAAAGAGAATGTACTTGGTGGTTCCATTTATAGTAAATTCAAGAATAAGTAAAATATGTATAGTGATAGAAACCACAATAGTAGCTGCCTCTGGAGTACAAGAGCATTCATTAGAAGGGAACACAGCAGCACTTTCTGAAGAGAGGAAATGTTTTGTATCTAGGCCTGAGAAATGATTACATGACATATACAATTGCCAAACTGCCTTGATCCTTATGCTTAGCCTTTGCGTTATTTGTATATAAATTATTCTTCAATGTTGTACTGTTAACATAAACAAAAATGTTTGCCCCACTCCCAGGTTTCTGCTTGACAATATTAATATCATCCATTGTTTTTCCAGGTTAGCTTAGAAGCTAAATTCAAATTCAACATATGATACAATCTTATTCATGGGATATTAGTTGGACATGTACTTTTCCACTTCAGAAAATGCTCCAGAAAAATTGAAGCTTCCATCTTGACGTGTTAAACCTAAAAATAAAAAATTAAATTAAATAAAAATTAAAAGTAAAAAAAAAATTATCCAGTTTTGTGAGAAAAATTTTAGAAAATCAGATACACACTTCCCTATAGGATGGTCAGATACACACTTCCCTCTAGGAATCCAATGGATGAGGGTAACTTGGTTAGGAACAACTCCTTTGCAATTCTTAAAGTCTGTTTGGAGAGAATAAACTTGGGTTAAAGGTTATTTGATAAATGAGCAATTATTTACTGTAAAAAAATATATAAATAAACAACAGGACATTTCATACTTTAGAAAGATTGTCACCATGTGGAATGTCCCACAATTACTCTTTTTGCACCTTTCTCTAACCTTGTTGTTTTATATCAACTAACAGGCAGATCTCTCTGAGGAGCTGAGAAAAGCAAAATAATCAAACTGCAGGAAGAAAACTTGGCTATGATGGGGGTGATTGCAGGGCAGGTTACAGCAAGCTGAGGGACACCCAAGTGATCCGACCTGTTAACGCTGAAAGAATCTAAATCCTGAGATTAACCTAGATGTTTTGATTATTACTGGATAAACTGTTGATCAGGTAAAGATGGGCTGCCCAGTACATCAACAGACATTCATTCATGATCATGTGGTAAGTTTCTCTTCAGGTTAAAAATCATTTCTGTAGCTCAGTGTCTCTATCATGTAATTTCAGTCAGATCAAGAATGATTTTTAGGGAATAGAGAAAATTGGCTCTGTCTTTATTGATAAGAATTTTCTACGTTGTCAGTGACTGATTATTGGGGGCAGACATGGAAATTACAGTTTACTTCCCTTCCACTCAAGCAATTTTCAGCTGCTTTGATGAAACCCTGACAACCAGCTCCTGGAACATTTGTGATAAGGGCACGCGCCATATTCTGCCTGGGCATACACAGTGGGCTCTACTTTGCCATTAAAAGAAAATATTCCCCCTTGCGTTTTATTTTGTCAGATTTGAATAAAACACTTAATAACAGTTTGAGAGAGCCAGAGATTTATAAATAGTGGACGAAGACACATGGCTTTTGCAGAGAAAACTCAGGATGTAGGCAGTGCACCTCTAGAAGTGCTTAAATGACATGGAGGTCCCAGCCCTCGGTGGTTTGTGAGGTCAGCATCCTCTGTGCGGATGGCCTTAGTCTGTGAAGTGGGTTATATAACATAGGGTGGGAGAGGGAGCAGTAGGAGAGAGTGTGTGTGTAAATCGTATCAGAATGTTGTTTCACTTCAAAGCTCTGGCTTGGCCTCATGCTGCTTGGCCTGCCCTGGTGCTTGAAGCCCCATTACACCTTATTAAGGAAAGTTTCAAACCCATTCAACCCTCTGAAGGATACAGCCAAGAGCGTGAAGCTTGGTGGTCAAGTCAGCAAAAATGGCAGAGCAAGGAGACTGAAGGGCTGATTCCCCCACAGAAATTCTGAGGAAACAAGCAAAAACTATCCAAGACAATACTGTCAGAACTCTGAAAAATAGCCCCAAACACATGCCAAGTCAAAGCCCAAGGGCGACTAGAATGTGGTAGCAGAGCTCTGTGGCATTCGGATTGACCTTGCCGCCTATCCGTCATCAGCATGGCGGTGTGTTAGACAGGGCAGCCCGCACCCTCAGCTGGGTGCCCCGTCCGAGAAGGAGCAGAGAGAACTTATTCCCAAGGAACGGTGCTAGTCTGTCGTGAGCTCGGGGGTTCCCTGAAGGAATGACAAAATGTACTCATCTTGACTTTGCCTAATTTGGAACTCTCTCAGGGCAGAAAGCAGCTCTGCAGAGGACACTCTTCAAAAACACAGAAAGAAAAAGGAACAAGCTGCCACCAGGTGGGGCAGAAGAGGACAGTTGGGAGAAATAACCAAAATGTGCCTCCACACTGGGAGGAGAAGCTGGAGACAGAGTTACTTCGGGGAATAATTGCTTTGAAAAACCTCCCGTATAAAGAGGAACGCAAAATATCATGTATATGCTTATGATGGGCCCCACGATCAGGGGAGATTTGAGAAAGCCCTAAGCTGTCACCCTAAAGCTTGGGAACTTCAGGCTTCATCCCAGCAGGAAGTGAAAAAGACTAAGGCAGAATTACAAACACGCAGGCTGAGGCTGGAAAGAGTGCACAGCACAAAGCCGGTCCATAAACACTAGGAGAGGCATGTGCCTGTATTTGCTCGATGCGTTTCAGGACATCTCTGTACGACCACTGGCTGAACACAAGCCATCCGAATGGAGACTTCAGAGACCACACAACAAAAACGCAGCCTTAAAGTTAGTATAGAAAAAATGGGCACTGGAACGGACTCTTCTCCAAACAAGACACACACATGGGTAATAAACACATGAACAGATCATCAATATGAGAAGTCCTTAGAAAAATGCAGATCAAAATGTCCAGAAGATACTACTTCATGCCTATTAGGGTGGCTGTTATGGAAAAAAAATAACAGAAAATACAAGTGTTGGTGAGGATGAGGAGAAGTTAACCTTTGGATTTTCATTTCTTTTTTTAAATTTCAGACTAATATAAAGGCAAATATGATTAGCTGACACTGTTTGCATGTATTAGGTAAAGTCCAAGTTGTAGTGGAGCCCTTCACCCAGAAGGTATGCAGCATGCTCCATTAGTGAGAGCTTACCACACCCTCGCCATCCTCCCCCCACCTCGCCTTCCTCTCCCCACCTCGCTTATTTTTTTGAGACAGAGTTTTACTTTGTCACCCTCAGTAAGTACCCTGGCAACAACCTCAAGAACCTCTTGCCTCAGTCTCCAAGTAGCTGGGACTAGAGGTACCGGCCACAACGCCTGACTGCTTTTAGAAATGGGGCCTCACTCTTGCTCAGGCTGGTCTCAAACTTCTGAGCTCAAGCAAACCGCTCTTACCTGGGCCTCCCGGAGTGCTATGTGTGAGGCACCTTGCCTGGCCCCTACCTCCCCCCATTGAATTTAATTATGTTTTTCTTTTGTGTGGGCATATAGTGGTTCATCTACTAGTTTTATATTAGTATCAAGTACATCAACTGCTTGCTTTTCCATTCTTGTGATATTTTACTTACAAGGGTGTCTCTAAATCCATGGGCTCTGCATTTCTACCAGGCCTCCATGCGATGCTTATACTGCAGGCTGTGGACCAAATTTTGGGAACTACCAGTCATGGGTTCTCCACTTTACACACCAGCATCAACACTTGAGAGCTTTAGTAATACTGATGCCTGTGTCTCAGACTTTGATATCTTATTTTAAATTTTTTAGGTGCTGCCCGGATTTTAAGTTTTAAGCTTTTCTAATATTTCTTTATAGAACTAAAGCTAAGAACAACTGTTTCAAGTCACTGTTTCTCCTCCCTGTCTGCTTATTTATTCCAAACACCTGGGTAGGGTTTTTCTTTTTTCTTTTTTTATTAAATACTGATGTCCACCCAGCATTATGGACTAGTTTAATCAGAATCTCCAAGGATGGAGCCTGAGCATCAGTATCTTTAATAAAGCCTCTCAAATGATTCAAATGTTTAACCAGAGTTGTTTGAAAAATATTAATCTAAACAAAAGTAACATACAAAGAGTGGAGGAGTGAGGTACTTTAAAATATCATCTTTTGTGCATGTGTTCTTTAAAAATATAGGAACATAAATGGGACAACAAATTTCCCATAACCTACCACTATGCCATGTCTGTTATAGTTGTCCATTTTTTCAATCAAGTCATTGGACATGTGTGTATATTCCTATGTAGATCATATACGTGCATTTGAGATTCTGCCAGCAAAACTTCTTTAAGCCACAGAACGATCTTCTAAAAAAAATAATAAGTATAAAACAGTGGCATTAGGAGATTGATTTGTGTGTTCACTGAGGAAAGACAACAAGAATAAACTTGTATCTCAGCAGGATATTTTAGGCTTGTCACTGATAAGAACTTCCTGGTCAGTAGAGTGAGACTGTTCAAAGAGAGATGGTCGTGATGATAAATCAGGGCATGGAAGAAGTCACCAAAGTCCTGCTTAGAAGCCAGATGATGGGGAAAAAGTCCTGCAGGGATGACCCTGGGTTTGGCAAGGACTGTTCCAGATAGAAAACTGAAGACCTTTGGAAAAGAGGATTTGCCTACTTAATTATCTTTCATTTAAAGCAGTGATTCTCAACCTTCCTAATGCCTCCTCATGCCGCGACCCGTTAATACATTTCCTCATGTTGTGGTGACCCCCAACCATAAAATTATTTTCGTTGCTACTTCATAACTGTAATTTTGCTACTTTTATGAATCATAATGTAAATATCTGATATGCAGGATGTATTTTCATTGTTACAAAGGGGTCATGACTCACAGGTTGAGAACCACTGACTTAGAGTCTCTTGTACATGGTTAGCCATTTTGTGGTGGTTTATGGATTAATCTTCTACCTTAAAGGAATGTAGCTGGATTAATATTTCTCATTATGAAATGTGATATATTTAACTTAGAATCTAATATAATTATGAATCATGTAAAAAAAATTGCTACTTGTTTGGGGGAATGATATGCAACCTACGGCCTTCATTTTTAGTCTGTTCTAGGACAGGTGGGACATGAAAAGCTTGAAAACACTCCTCTTAGTTAACTCATCTGGATCCAAGGCCCAGTCATTGGAGACCTGAAATACAGTGGATTTGTCTCAAGCAGAAGTTAAAGACTCCCTTTCTATTCTGTCTTGACATATTACATTGAAAGAAAGTAGGAGTTTTTTAATATTCTTTTGGTATTTTAATTTAAAAAATTAGATTTTCTTAAACATGTGAAAATGTATTTAATGTATAGTTTGTAAATGGTTTATAAAAAATACTTGCTTTTTTATTTTATTATGTTTTTACAGATTTTAATGCTATCAATAAAAGTAAAGCTTTTTTTTTTTATTTTTTTCCCCTCTATATTACTTCATTTGTGTTCAGTAAATTTACCTCAGTAAATTTGTTCAATTTGCATAAGGATTAAATTTCATTAGCAGATGTAATTAGAAAATGCAGAGACCGCTCAATGCCCTTACCTAATTGACATAAAGATCATCAATACAATTTACTAGAAATCTCTTAAAGTCAAGCCTTAGGTCATTTCAAAGGGAGCAAGTGATGCTGTGAAACCTGGAGCTCTTCACACTATGACCCAAGACAGACGTTCTCTATACAGAGGACGACATAGCCCCTCAATAGTGCTGTGTTTTCCTGAGGAAGTACAAGATTTAGTCATTCATAATTCTGATGCAATAATCCATGAATGGTAATGTGGAAAAGCAAATAAATGTCTCAAAGTTGAAAGCAAAAAGAAAAAAAATCAAGCCTACAGTTAAATCAACATGTGTGAACTAGTAAGTCTAGTCCCTTTTCATTCCATCTCCCGAAATTATCTAGGTCAATTTGAGATTCTTGTACCAAGAAGTTCTCCCTGGCATGAGACAGAACAAAATGTGGACAAGCCTGCTTGTCTGTTTCCTTTGAGCAGATCTTCCCTTGGGTGAAGACAGATAGAGAAGAGCAAACGGTCTTTGCTATGTTCATTCTAAGCCATCATCTTTCAGAGCGAAGTACAAAGGGACTGCCTGTGTGGGAAGCCAAAATCAAGACCAGCCCCTACAGGCTTTCCACTCCCATCCCGACCCTTGCCTTTTACAGCAGTGGTTCTCAGCCTTCCCTGCACAGTGAAATCACCTGGGCTGCCTTGAAAGTTCTAATGGCCAGGCCTTACTGGAGGGTTCTGGTGTACTTGGGCTAAGATTCTGTCTGGGCCCTGATGATGTGTAAAGCTGCCCCGTGATCCTAGTGTCCACGGCAGTTGAGAGCCTGCTGCTTTACAGTAGACAGTTCTGTCCCTGTGGCCAGGTCAATCAAGGATGTGCCTGGGGACTCTGGGGAAACACAGGTTAAGGTAACACAAGGGTGTTGCCTTTTTAAGTCATAACAGTGTCAAGGCAGTCTTGTTCACTCTGGTTTCTTGCTAATTAATAGATTATATTTATCTGAAGCCAGTCTCCCTAGCAGAATGGTGTGTAGCCTTTCAGCCACATGGTACACTAACTGCTCTGAGAATTTATAATTGCTTTTATAAAAAGAGAATGGCAGTTTCAACCAACTCAATCCCAGTTTAAATATAACCAAATGAAATTCTAAGTCATTTGGCAATGTCACTTCTCATGGGGGTAATCTTCACATTCAAAATACCTGAAATGAAGTAATTTCTAAAATATTACTCAAATTACTATATTTGGTAACATTTTGGATGATGCAAAATTTTTACAAACTGGAATCAGTTCTAAACCAGGAAGTATCCATAAATGAGGTCTGTCTTTTTGAAGTAAACAGTCTCTCATCAGTTATGAAATGCATGGTGCTGATCAATCTGTAGGCCATTAATGTCATTACCTCTGTCACTTGTATGGCACCTTTTTGGTAGCGAACAGTATATAAACCTATGGGCTTATGAGACTGATAGCCAAGGGGGCAAAAAGCATATATGATGTTAAATCTCAGGAATAGGAAGGTAGCCAGTTTGTAAATAATTCTCAGTTGGAATAGTTCTTGTGCGAATTGGCAAATAAGACTTACAATCACACAGTGAACAAAAAGTTTACCTAAGAATTAGAAGCAGGCTAGGCAAGGTGGCTCAGGCCTGTAATCGTAGCACTCTGAGAGGTGGAGGTGGGTGGATCACTTGAGCTCAGAAGGTCCAGACATGTCTGAGCAACAGCAAGACCCTGTCTCTATGAAAAATAAAAAAGTTAGCCAGGCTTTGTGGTGAGCACCTCTATTCCCAGCTCCTCAGGAGGGTGAGGCAAGAAGATCTCTCCAACGCAGGAGTTTGAGGTTGCTGTGAGCTATGAGGCCATGGTGCTCTACCCAGGGCAACAGAATGAGACTCTGTTTCAAAAAACAAAAATCAATTAAGTTAAAAGTTCTCCGTTGAAAAATAATTTTAGTCCCCATCTAGGGGTCTCTGCCCTTAAACAGAGCAGGAATCAAGGCCCCATCATCACCTCCCACCTCTCAATCTCCCATAGGTGTGTTTCAGTATCCAACCTCAAAGGGAAGCCAGAGGGTGAAGGCTGGATGATGCAGCTCATAGAAGTTTGTCTTCTGGGAATAGTGCAAGGGAGAGAAGTTGGAAAAGTAGGTCTTAATGGGAAAAGAGAAAATATACAGTACATTTGCTCCATCAAAAACGTGTGCCTCTTTTTCTCTGGCACTGTGCTAAAAGACTGGGGCTAGAGCCACATGACCAATTTTTCACCAGTTTGATGTAAGTGAAATTGGTAAGGTATAACTTCAGAGATTTCTTTTTTTTTTTTTTTTCAAGAAGATACAATCAGCTGGTGTTTGCATTTTGGCCTCCCTTCCTTCCTCCTTCCTGATACTCATAACCCAGAGGTGTAGATTGAAGCTTCAACTGCTATTTTAGACTATGAAGCCACCTTGCTGTTGAAAGGCACTGCTGTAGATGGAGGAGCAAAAATATATAAAGAGTCCTTGCTCTCTGAAGCCACCGCACCAACCCTGGTATTCTGATGCAGGCTTACTCCCTATGAAAGAAAATTAATCCTTATTTATTAAACAAAACAGAAAACAGCTCAAAAGTTTGCTCTCATTATTTTCTGTCAATTACATAAGTGTGATGTAGATATTTTTAAATCATTACCTTAAACTGTTTTTAATTTGTTTTAAGCCCTCAACCTATTTATAATTTCAGGATATTGTTCGATTGTTCTACAACAGACCTTTGTCTGCTTATGAACTATACTCATTTGAGATGAAGTCTGTGCCTTACCAGTAGATGGCAAATAATTGTCAAATATCAAGAATATCCTCTTAATGTATCAAGTGAATAGATGGAAAACATCTCAATTTATATTGGTTTTTCAGCATGTAAACCAAGAGCATACTTCATCAAAAGGTGGATTGTCTTTAAGGGACACGACAGCAGAGACTCTAACACCTTCAGAATCAAACAACGCTGGGAAATGATGTGTGGCTCATCCTTGAGAAAGTGAAAGACCACAATTCTTAGGGAGCACATGAATATGAATGAGCTGGTGATCGTTATTTAAATAGTACCAAGTAAATATAACATTTCTGTTGGGCACTTTTTAAGCAGTTAGATTTTCCATGGAATACATTTCAGGTTTGTTTTGCTTGGTTGGTAATCATAGCACTAAATTTAATAAATAGACATTATTGATTTTCCTTGGAATGTTCCTGGTAACGCAGAATAAATTTAGCGTACAATTGACTGTGATGCATGGCTACTTATCTGTAGTGCCTACAGGTGGTGAAGTCTGTTTTAGATTCTCTAGACCTCGGTTACTTCCTTGGATATCTTGAGAATATAAATCATTTCTGTTTTTTGAAACTGCACATTCATGAAATGCAATATCAGAATAAGAAGATTCCTTCTGTGATGCTACCATGACTAGAATAGATTCATAGAGTAATTTTGCTAGTATCTTTTATATTTGGGGGTTTCTTGGATTGGTATTAAATACAAAGTTAATTCAGAATTTCAAGGTGGAAAGGAAATATCATAGAACTTGTAGTTCTGTCCCTGAAACATACCTAGATAACTTGATCAGACCACCTCTAGCTTTTCTCAGAGAGGACAATATTAATATTTTGGGCCATTGTGTGCTATTAACCTGGGCAGTGGTCTCAAACATTGGAAAGGAGAAGAAGCAATTTCAGCCAGGTAAAGTGCCAGGGACTTCCAGAGCAGTCACATTATCTGTGTGTTCTTGACATTGAGGTCCAAGGAAGATGGGTCAAGTCTGGAAGCAAACACAAGAGTTTGGGAAAGGTGTGGCAGTTCCAGTTAAAAGGAGAGAGATGCCCAATGCTGACTTTGATACAGGTCTGTAGTGTCTTTATTCCATTCCCCCTTTTGTCTTGAACACTTTTTACTCAATTCCAGTAACTGTTTTAGCCAAAGCTATCCAGACCCCTAAGTGTCTACTTCATTTTCCCTTGTAGACAGCCTGGCGCCCAAGAACATGATGTTCTACAATAACGTCAAGATTTTGATGGAAGATCTCTCTAAATTGTGATGGAAATTTTTTCTTTCCAGATTTCAAATATTTTGAATGAAAATCATGATGCCCATAAAACCAATTTCACTGGCATACATCAGCAACAAGTTTATGGTACTTTAAAATAGGTTAGAAATATCATTAGTAGGTGGTATGTTCCTACTCTGCTTCAAAGCAACCAGTGCCCAAATGTTCATTTGAAGTTGTTAAAATTTTTAAAAGACATGATTTAGAAGTTGTGACTTAACAACTGAAGCTGTGGTTTTGAAGTACATTTATGCTATAAAGGGAATTTATGACCAGTTGAGTTTTTAGATCTCATACTCAAATTAGAAATCTTACATCACAAGTTCTAAAATGCAATGTTTTGAAAGGGTATGGGTGTATATCTGTGATATTGTCTTAGCAATGAAATTCATTTTAAAAGAATTTCTTCTAATATTATCAATCCTTAAAACAGGTCATGTATGCTTGGAAAACAGGATGTTCATGCCGTACATCTATAAAATACTGTCTAAACTCCAAGTGAACTTCAAATAGCACAGACCAAATATATGCTGGGTAAAGTGTATTGTGGTTGTTGGAAAACTTTAAAATGTGAAACGTTCCCATTACTCTTGGTATTTTACCTCTGAGGATTTTCTAACCAAGGTTCTACTTGAACTGAGGTCAAAAATCAATTCCTACGTGGGCTTTTCTTAAGGGATGAATTTAATGAAAAGGCCTAGTTATTGCAACATATGCTGCCTTATCCTTTCAAAAGATTTCTTAAAGCATAGTGATTAAAGCCTAGGGAGAAAGAAATTTGTACTTTTCAAAACCTCCATGAAGTATCCCATGGAGGCGGGGGAGAAACAAAGTTCTGAAGCCACATACATAATGAATAAATACTCCTTTTAGCTAAAAAATCACAAAAAAGCATTCATTATTTTCACTCCTTTTTCTTGGAGGTCTTTTAAGAGTTTTAAAAGGCCAGTTTGTTTACATTGTAGCAAATGTTCATGCTTATTGTCAAGGAAAAGTGAACTGCTTTATTTTTATTTTTATGTTTACATGGAATAAGGAAGATTTCACACATTCAATAAGTATTTTTAAAAGTTTATGTCATTATGCTATAGTAAACTTCATTTGATGGTTGTATTAATTAAATTGGATTCTCCAGGGGTTTCCAGCTTTTTTCCTTTTTCTGCCACACATTGGAAGAAAAGTTGTGGTAAGGAAAGCTGATGAGCAAAAAAAAAAAAATTCCATGTATCATATACAAGGTACCTGACATCACAGAAAAGCAAAACAGTCCTAAAATTGTCAGCAGGTGGACCACAGAACACAGGTTGGACCCTCCTGCCAGAGGCAGACCCTGAGAAGAGGTTTTGGGTACAAAGAATTTATTTGGAACAGGATGTCAACAAGGCCTGGTACACAAGTGGAGAGAGGTAGCGGGAAGGAAAGGCAGCCAGTAGAGTCTAAGTTAAAAGGAAGTCGCCTTCATGGACACCTGGAACCTAGTCCCACTGGGTTCTCTGGACAAGAGCTGAAAGCATAGACCTACTATTATCCCACTTGAGGGACAAGGGAACTATTTATCCACCAACTCGAATCAGTCTTTGATGGGCGCAATTAGCTTGCAAGGGGGGCCATGTCTCCTTCAACTACTTGTTACTTAGGTTTACTGGACACCAGCGAGAAAGCCCTTAGGCAGCAAACTTCATGTAGCTTTGAAAGTCTGAGCTCATAAGGATAATGAGAACCAGAAAACATCCCCAGGCACTTACTACCATCTGCCACCATGAAAAGCTACCTACAAAGTGAACAAATATTTCCCCAAAGAAAAAATATCAATAATAAAATAAGTATCAGAAACGATCTCATCCCTCTAGCAATCAGAGAAATGCAAATTGAAACAAGATGAAACCAATTTGGGAGGGTATTGAATTATCACATATTGGTAAGAAGTCAAATCGTGATGAATCCTACCATGTCAAGGTGCTGTTGACATTAACAATATTAGAATCATTTTTAAAAAGCCATTTGGTAACTATAAAGAAAACGAAACAAAATATGAGGAGAGTAATGAAGAGTGATGATGCTCTATGTGTCCACAAAATACAGAGAGGCTTAAGTAAATTATAGCATATGTGATCACTAGATATTTATATAACCCACAAGATTATGGCTGTGAGGGTAAACATGAAATTAACAGGAAATAAATGTTTGTACTATAACAATAAGTAGGAAAACGATACACAAAATGCACAAATGCATTCTAGTTGCAACTATCTGATTTATTAACGGTATTAGACACTACTAGAAGCAAATACATCCCAAGACTGACAAGGATTAAGATTTATTACCAGTGTCAATTATAATGCTTTGTTTGCAAGTAACAGAAAATCTAGCTCCTGCTGGCTTAAGCAATAAAATGTGTTTAACTGGAAAGTCCAGCAGTCAGGCCTCAGGTTTGATCCAGCCAGCAGCTCAACCAGGAAGGTCATTAAGGGTCTAGTTGTCTTTATTCTCCCCTCTCTTCCTTCCATAATATTTGCTTCCTGCTAAAGCAGGCTTTTCTCTCAGCTGTTATTTTGATGGCAGCAGGAACTAAAACTGTAAACTAGACACTTCCTTGGTCACACCGAGGGGCCCATGAGGACTTTCTCCCTCAACTGTTGAACAAAATCTTGAAGTTCATTTTTCATCATCTAGGGGACATGCCCATCACTAAACCCAAAACTCTGCCCAGGGGAGATTGAGGGCAGCATCCGTGCTGCAACATCCTGAATGGTGGAGTCAATTTCACTCCTCATCCCTTGCTGCTCTACCGGGAGGGAGGCACAGAATGAGTGCTAAGAAAGCAGTGCAAAAATTTACTATAGTGGCTGAATAGGATTCCATGCCATTAAAAAAGACAGAAACTTTACATCCTTTATATTAACCTGGATGGAAGTGGAACACATTATTCTTAGTAAAGCATCACAAGAATGGAGAAATAAGAATCCTGTGTACTCAGTTCTCAGATGAGAACAGTCAGTGGGGGGTGGGGGAAGGAGGGAGCAGAGAGAGAGAAGGAGGGACGGGGTGGGGGTCATAGTGTGTGACACATCTTTTGGGGATGGGACATAAATATAAGAGGTGAACTTTATCTAACAAATGCAATAAACCCGGTTCTTTGTACCCTCAATGAATCCCCAACAATAAAAAAAAAAGAAAAAAAGAATTTACAATAGTGTATGCACACACACATACACACAGATTTACTGGGAGTGCCAACAAGATGTACACACATTTTAAGAGATCTTGCTGGAAGGAAAATTGATTATTCCCCAAAACTATACAAATAGATGTGAGCAGCAGGTCTAGGTACACTTGACCAGTAACAGTACCTTAAATTCAGCTTCAAAAACTGATCTGTAAATAATATTTCATAAAATTTATATCCATATTTTGGTGCCCTCTGTATACATGTATGTGAGTATTCACATGTGGGTGCATATATGTGCAGATATATGTGTACTACATGTCCGTCAACAGAAAAAACATACTGCACGTACTGAGCTGATGCTTTGTTCATTTACACAGTCTGTCTGCCGCTACCTTGTTGCAGCCACCAACCCAGGCACTCCGGACACATTAAAGGAGACAGATAAGATCCCTGATCTCACGGAGCTGTCGTCCCAGTGAAACAGGCAATAAATAAATAAATGAATGAGCAACAAAAATGATGGAAAAGAAGTAAGCCAAAATGTCTGTCGAGTAACAGATGGATTTTTTTTTTTCGAGTGGTTAGAGCAGGAGTCTGTAAGGAGGAGACATTTCTATGTTGAGATATGTGTGAAAAGAAGAGGTGCCCAGGCAAAGATCAGGGTCCGGGTGTGCTAGGAAGAAAGCTCATTAGCACAAAGGGAATCTAAAGGTAAAAGAAATCCTGGGATTTGGGAGAAACCCCAGGAAGTCCTGTGAAACTGAGCTATGGTGCATGACAAGGAGAGTGAGCTGAGGAGAGTGGAGAATGGTATATAGATACCAAATCATGGTGGCCTTGGGAAACCATGGTTAGAGACTTGGGTTTCATGCAAAGGACAAGGAGGTTCCCTGGAGATATTTATGAGGGAAAGGGTAATATTTATGTCTTTAGAAGATCTGTTGAGGGGCTATTTATAAAATGGATTGTGGAGAGAGACAACACGGAACCCAGGTAAGAAGCAACGGTATTTGTCCAGGCATGAGATGGGGTGACTTGAATGAAGGGTTAGTGGTAGACAGAGAGAAGCGGACAGCCCGGGGCACATTTTGTGGAGATAATGCCATGTGTCAAACTGACGGAGAAAATCCGGAAAAGTAGGAAAGTCAAAGAATAAAAACTCTTAGTTTTTGTTTTTGTTTTTTTTTTTTTAACTAGAGCAAAAGGCAGATTTATGGACTGCACCTAAGATGATAAAGATAAGGGAAAGAGATTTGCAAAAGAGGGGAAGAAAAATTAAGACTGCTTTACAGATATTTGAAGTTTGAGTTGTCTATCTGTCATCCATGCAGGGCCATGTTGGTTGGCCCAGTCCAAAAGTGAGCCAGGAGAGCTTCTTTTCCAAACAGCAGGTGGAAAGTGCCATTAAAGATCCTAAAATATAAGATTTTTTTTCTTTATCTCCCTCTTGACTTGTCATGAGTTTTTAAATCTGCTGTTTAATGTCATTCTAAGAAAATAAAAATTAAAATTTTATGTTATTAACATGAATTTTTACCGTTCACATTTATATTGTGCAATGCCATCTTTAAAAGCAAATTATAAAGACATTTACTTTGTATACAGAATCACCAAGAATCACCAAAGTTATAAAATTCATATTGCATTGTTTGTACATGCCTATGTATTTTTTTCTTACCAGGAAATTCTGTAGAAAACTAACTCCATTGTTTTCATTTTGTTTTTTAGAGACAGAGTCTCACTTTGTCCCCTCGGTAGAGTGCTGTGTTGTCACAGCTCACAGCAACCTCCAACTCCTGGACTTAGCAATTCTCTTGTCTCAGCCTCCCAAGTAGCTGGGACTACAGGTGCCCGGCACGATGCCCAGCTATTTTTTTGTTGCAATTTGGCTGAGGCTGGGTTTGAACCCACCACCCTCAGTGTATGGGACTGGCTCCCTACCCACTGAGCCTCAGGCACCGCCCATGCCATTGGTTTTATTTCACTTCTGGAAAGATGCACATTCTACCAACGCTTTCTACCTTCAGCTCACTGATGAGTAAGGAAAGATAGAAGGGAAAGGACTTTCTGTCTCTCCATCTTTACCATTTTTTCTATGTCATAATTTTCACTGTAACTGAAATTGGCTAATATAGGGAAATGACACAAATAAGATGGACCGTATTGGTAGTTTATGTCTTCCGAATGTTATTTCTGCATTGTAGCAGTTCTGATTCTGAAGGACAGCACAGCTTCTCTCAGCTGTCAGAGCCTTGAGATGTAACACTCTTACTTCAGACTAGCTTTGAGTCTCACTGAACTCTCAAGCATTGTGGATCCCTGGAAATTCTGTGCTTATGAGCTTTGCAAATTTTATATGTGAATGGGCAGCAAGGAGCAAGACGCATGCATCTTGCATGTGTCTCCTCTTTTTGTGTGCATCCTCTATTGTCTCTTTGCAGTCCATTTACAAAACACAAGTTCAAAGATAAAATGATTAAGAATTTTCAGGAAATATATGTGAGCAGTGTTATTTCTTATGTGCTATACAAATAGTTGAAGGTTAATTAGCAGTATAACGATAAATAATAATGCTGTTAGTCTCTTTCAGACAAGAAACTTTACAGCAAGTGGTTAAATGTATTAGATAAATAGCAGGTTTTTATCTACAAAAGTTGTGACCACTTAGGTTTTTTGTTTTGGGAAACTAGCATTTTAAAGATATGTTTGAGGGGTAATTTAATCCGTGTATGATGGTTCAGAGCAGACTTTGGAGTTGATAGCCTGGAATTCTAATTCCAGCTTCAGCAAAGCTCTGATTCTCTCCACTTCAGTTTTTTTTTTTTTAATTGGAATAAAATGGACATGAATTCTGCTTTCCATGACTGTCATGACATTGCATATAAAAAGTGCTAAGTAAATAGTGGCTGTTATTAATCCTGTGTTTTCTATGAAGTTAAAAAAAAAGAAGAAGAATTTTCAGGACAGTAACTGCTAAACCAAAAATGGGCCCTTCTGAATGTGGAGCCTTGGATGACTGCATAGGCCTGAAGCTGACCCTTCATTCACGTGGAAATGTGTAGGAAGGAGATATTGGAGTCTGGAATTCTAGGGTCAGGACATGACTGAAGACGTAGGCTCAGGAATTAGTAGTGTTTATATATTAAATATTTTAGATATAGATAGAATGAAATCACCTGGAGGAAATGTGCAGATGAAGAGAATGACTCAGAAAAGAACTCTAGACCTTCCAGTAACAAAGGGGCATGAAGCAGCAAAGTATGTTGAGAAGGAATGGCCAGTAAAGTGGGAGGAGTACAGGAGAGGGCAAATTCCTAAAAGCCATCAGAAGACAGTAAGTAAAATAGAAGGACTTGGTCATTTATGTTGAAAGCAGCTGAGTTTTCAAGATGAGACCAGAAATACCATCACTGACTTTGGCAACACGGAGGTGATTGGCAACCTTGGTGAAAGCTATCCTCTGGAGAAGTAGGGACAGACATTCAAGGGAACATTCAGGAGATGTTGTATGGTGAGAAAAGGCAGGTTGACTAATTTTTCAAGAACCGTTGCTATGAAATGGAAGAGAAATGGGGCTGTGTTTGCAGAAGGGTGAGATATCAAAGGGGAGGTACAGATACGTTTGGCAGCAATTTATTTAATGCTGTATAGTATTCCATTACTGAACCTATTGTAAGTTTTGTACGTCCTTTCTAAAATTTTTGGACATTTAGACTGCTTCTAAAGATTGTTTTGTATTTTATAGAAATACTTTTACACATGTTTGTATGTCCATACAGCTCCGCTGTCTGATGTGGTTTGTTACTTTACTCCCATCAACAGGGACAAGAGTTCCCAGTTATTCGCATCCTAATTCTTAAGTGTGAGACTCTGGCCAAAGATCCATCGGACCCTTATGTAAAAAAGTCAAGTTTTAAGTGGTTTGGGGTTTCAAATTTCATCACTGCTAATCAAGATGTACACTAAACTCCCAGAAGCAGCCAGAGCTTATTTTCTTTTTGTTTGTTAATTCTCTCTGAGCAGGCTCTGGAGTACGTTGGGTGATTACAGAGATAGTTTCCTTCCCGGCTTTCAGCCTGTGAGCTAATGAAAACAAAACAAAAAGCAAAGAATTTCCATGCCTCTTTATTTTATTTTTTTTTTTTCAAAACAACTGCCAGTGATTTTAATTTTCATTTTCATAATTATCTCTGTATTTCACAATTTTAAGATAAGCATGGGTTATTTTTTATTTTTTTTTTTATTGAATCATAGTTGTGTACATTAGTTCAACCATGGGGTACAGTTTGGGGGCTTCACATGCAATCTGAGATATTTTATCAACCTGATTGACATACCATTCATGATATTTTCTCGTTTACTATATGAAAACATTTTTGATCCTTGTTTAGAAGTTTTCTCCTGACCCTTCGAATATGTACCACACATATGATCTCACCCTTTGTCCCATCTCCCCCCACCCTCTCCCTCCCCTTCTTTATCATTCAAGTAAAGGCTACAACCCATTTATTGGGCTGTGGGTTTTGAGGGAGGATGACACAATTAGCTAGAGGTCTGTAGGTAGAGAATGATCTTAAACTTGGATCAGGAATGTGGCCCTTGCAGTTTTTGGCTCAGGACATGAGTTAGGGTGTTTTTTTCCCTAGTCAAGGAGGAAACACTGAGATCTTTCAGGCTGCTTTTTTGCATGAGGTGGCTTGAGAGGTGACCTATTTGCATCTAGAACCGGGGGTCTGTGATGAGACTGATTTCTGAGCTCACTCAGGTCTAGAAAACAGAGGTCCCAGCCCAGCCCTGAGTTGTAACCCTATTGAACCCTGATGGACCCTCTCTGTGGCAGTTTCAACCTCACACTTCCACACTCAGCATGACTCTCATGGTGGGGGATCTCTGTCTTGGTTCTTCCCCTAAGACAAATCTCAGTTTAAGACTCTTGGTTTTCAACTACTCTCTTAACTCAGACATTTCTTTCTTTCTTTCTTTCTTTTTTTAGTGGTTTGTGATGGATGCTTCTCTTTAATTTTCTCCTTGGTAATATTAGGATAATATTTTAAGTAAGATAATAATGTTTGTAAAATACGGAACAGTTATAAAAAATTTAATACAATTTAGTATCTATGATTGTTAATATTATGGGGTCAAAGCTCAAAAGAAGTTAACATGGATATAAGTTGGGCAAAAGTAAGGATGCCATTGGAGTAAAGGAACTCCTTGTTTAAAGACTATCAGGTTCTAAATACCTATCCAGGATAGAGTGAGC